>VXBI01001410.1:181844-224103 GCA_013397375.1 Toxostoma redivivum | reverse complement strand
AAAAAAGAGGGCAACAAAATCCAACCGTGGAGAGTCAGAAACTTTCATGGGCAGGTTCAAAGCAAGGAAGTTAACACGCCATGGCTTATCACGTTTCTGCGGTACTCGTTGCCGTGAAAATTAAATATACGTGACTCGGGCTCCGGGCGCTCCTCGGCGCCTCCGCCGCACCCCCGGGCGGTCCCGGGCACGGGGACCGCGGCCCCTCCGCTGCCCTGCCGCCGCACAATGAGCTGCTGGGGGCTGTCCGAGCGCCAGCAGCCACCCCAGGCACGGTCAGTCCTTATCTGCAGTACACTAGCTTAAGTTACAGGCATGCCCCTGTGCGTCCTCGGCTTCCGAAAGTCTCCAGAGTCTCAGGAATACTTAAAAACCTCGCATTTCTGTCGGAGCTACCACTGCTAAAGCAGTGGGACATGTTCTGGACGCCGCGGAATTTGCATGAGCTCTCAGGAAAAGCGTTGCATTGATGAATTGCAAAACTGATCTTTTTATTTTTTTTAATAGCCTCTTTCATCGCTTTATTCCTTCGAAGTGCTCACAAGTTGTGAAGAAAAGTGTTTGCGTTATCTCTGCAAATGCTTAAGGAAGCCACGATGAACTCTTTTATATTGTGAAACTAAATCCATAAAGCAGTCATGATGAGTAACTCGGGGACGAGTCGTAATTGGGCAGAAACGCACAGTTTTATCATCTGAAGGATTCTAGATGGCTCAGCCTGAGTGAGAACTTACAGAAAGGTTTCCTCTCAACTGTAAAAAAGAGATCTGTAAGCCATTGTTTACTTAATTACAGTTAATTTCCCACTTCTTTTCCATCAGTTGGTTGCCAAGTTCTGTGTGATTTAATTGTGAACTTTACGACATTTAGTGCCCTTCTTAAAGCTGCAGCTCCTGGACTCATACAATTATGCAAGAAACTCAGGCTTGCTTTTTTTTAAATGAAGTTTCTAGCCTGTGGGTTTGTGGATGTGGCCTTAGAGGCACAAACCTTAAATGCACAAAAAGGAAAAGGTATGAAGCAAATAGAGTAATCCAGAAATGCCTTTTTTTTTTTAATGTCACATTGGGTTTTTCTTTTTGAGGCAATCTCTTCTACCCCATCTTTTTTTCTTTTTTCTTTTTTTTTTCCTTTTTTTTCTTTTTTTGCAAGACAGGTATGATGCTAAACAGTAGGGTTGATAGAATACTAAGAAAAGAAAAACACAGAAATTATATCTGGATGCTTATCAAATAGTTACTGATAGGTGCACAATTCATGGGATATCAGGTAAGGTCATGTGCACAGGACTACCAAAAATCTAGCAGCCATCACAGTAGATCTTTCAACATGTCCAACTGTGACAAGAAATGTTATGGTTAGTATAACTAAGATATTAGATATTACACCATTTCTAATAAATATATAGTTGCTTTTTTATTTCTTTCTACTTTATTTCTTTATTTCTTTCTTTGAGTTGATCAAGTGAGCCTGACTAAGCTCTGTTACTGTCAGATCAGCTTGTAGTTTGCTGTGATTTCTCCTGTGCCTGGGGCACCACCCAGCCTCCTCCCTTTTTAGCCCTCCAATCTCAAATCCATAACCAATTTTTAAACCCCCCCTGAAAATCCCAGCTCCAATACTCAGATTTTCCCTCCTCCATGTAAACTTTTACTACCAACAGTTTAAGCTGTAGAGGCCAAGTGTTACAGCCAAGACAGCCTGGATTTTGATTTTACCTTCAGTTAGTTTAATGCAAGAAGAGGAGTCCACTTACTCTGAAAACAATCAGACCAGAGTTGATTTTGTCCTTCAGATTTTTTTGAGAGAGGCACCAGAAGAGTAAATAACTGAGTAAAGCCTGTTTATTTTACTGTTTTTTATCTTCCTAGTTAACAAGCAAGTTGAAAGAATCTAGAATGAGTGATTTAAGTGTTGTTAGAGATTCAGCATGTTTATTTTGCTGAGGAGTCAATACACACAGCCCAAAGTTTGTTTTTTAGAGTTGAACTTTGGACAAAGTTCAAAGAAAAAAAATCATCAACTCTTACTGTAGATGCATGCAGAAATTTTTCATGGTTTGTCTTAGAGCTCAGACCATGATGAGTATTTCACACATTGCCCACGGTGATCTCTGGGTCAGGGCGAAGTACAGTGGCTAAGACTATTTTCATAAAATTGAATTGTGAAATTGTTAAGGTTGAAAAGAAACTTAAAGGTTGTCTAGGTGCACCTCCCTACCATGGGCAGGGACACTTCCACTAGACTAGATTGCTCAGAGCCCCATCCAATCTGGCCTTGATCACTTCCAGGCATGGGGCATCCACAGCCTCTCTGAGCAACTTCTTCCAGTGCCTTGCCATCCTCACAGTGAAGAATCTTTCTCTAACATCTAATCAAAATATACCCTCTTTCAGAATAAATCCATTATCCCTTGTTCTATCACTACATGCCTTTGTCAGAAGTGCTTCTCCAGCTTTCTTGTAGACTCCCTTTAGGTACTGGAAGACTGCTATAAGGTGTCCTCCAGGCTGAACAGCCCCAGCCCTCTCAACCTTCACATGAGAAATGCTCCAGTCTTCTGATCATCTTCATTGCACTCCTCCAGTCTCATTCCAGCAGATCCACATCATTCTTATGTTGAGGACCACAAATCACTTCAGCTTCTCATAAGGTTCCATGAGAGCAGAGGGGGTGAATCCTCTCCCTTGCCTTTGCTGGCCATGCTGTTTGCAATGCAACCCAGGATGCAGTTGGCTCTCTGGGCTGCAAGCACACATTGCTGGGTCGTGTTGGACTTCTCATCAACCAGGCTGAGCTCAGCAGTTTAAGCCACAGACTTTTATTATCACAGACATGCCAAAAGTCTTTCCTTTAAAAACTGCACATGTGCACTACTCCTTTGTTCAGACTTGCAATGCTGAAGAGAAGTGGTTCCTGGCTCTGTGCTACTTAGCTTCACTTCCATATCAGTAAAAAGGTCCCCCACTTGTGTGTATGAAGAATTTACCTTCTAGTAGCATGAGAAGTGGTTTCATGTACAAAATGGAAAGCAATGGTATCAGATGCACAGCTAAATGTTTGTATAAACTGACTGGTTTTGTACATTGGCTCTATACAGAAATACCTACCATGATTTCCTTTCAGTGAAAGGAAATCTTGCTAGAAGCCTAGGGGTAAAAATCCTCCTTTGCTTGTTGAGTCTTTGTGCACAAAGTTGACCCACACACCTCTGCCTCTGAATGTGATGTTTGTGCTGCTTATCAAAAGTCACAGTTCAGTTTTTGTCTGGGTTTTCCACTTTCTGCTTGATCACATCACTCTGGATGTGATCCCTTTTGCCTAGTTTTTATCCTAAGAGCACTTAGAAGTACAAGCCAAATCCAAAGCCTTATCAAAGTTACTGGAAAACTCATAAAACTCAACAGGATTTGATGAGAACTTTTTGAGAATTTGTAAGCAGCTGCTAGATCTTATTTCTCATTGAATATAGTTTCACCAGTTTGGGAGAATTTCAGAGAAAAAAGAACAGTCCATGTAAAATATTAATGCATGGGCATCTCAAGAATAATAGTCATTGCTAACAGTTAACGTACCAAGTGTTCAAAATAAAAAGTTACATCATAACATGTTAGCTTTGCTATAGCCAGCCCATCTTGCAGTGCTGTTTGTTGAGAGTACTTAGAACAAAATCTGAGAAGATATTAGTTAACTTGCAGAAACAATCTTCTTGCAACTTGTGTTAAAAGGAATTAGCAGCAAGTGCACTGACAGGTCACAGATTAGTTCTCCACAGGTTGACAGTGGAAAGCCATATAACACTTTCTGTTCCCCTGGTTTTCAGCAACAAAACTACCTTAAAAACTAAACCAAGAGTTAGTTACTTGCCTATTGCTGTTCTTTACTGTGCTTTTGTCAGGAATGCTAGATGGCTGCAACTAAGAGGGGAGATAGCCTATGCAGCTTAAAAATGAAAGCCATAAGACCATTTCAGAAAAGACATACCCCAGCCTAAGAAAACAGCTGGGAATCTGTCTTTCTCATCAGTGTTTGAACACAGGGTTATCTCAGCAGTAGGATGCAGGCAAAGAGTGCCTTCTACAAGCAAATATCTTCCCCTTCCCAGGTCAGGGAAGGATAGGGCATTGCTCACTTCCAGACGATAAGGAAAATTAACCAGACTGTTTAGATCACCAGTTGGGGCCAGAGCCTGAAAACATAATGTGCATGAGGCACTCACCATTAAGGACATCAGCCTAAGTGGAAACTGCATTGCTTAACATAACAACCTCTGACTTCGACTGTGGATTTTTGCTTTATACAGGAGTTATTGCTTACAGCAGAAAATGAAGCAGACCCCTGCTTACCCTGTCACATCCCAAAGCTACTTTCTTACTTGTCTGCTCTCAGTTGGTTCAGCCAGGAGTGGTACAGCTGCAAATTTCACTCTCCTGATTGCTCTGCCTGGGAGGCAGCTAGGGTGAGCTAAAAACAGTCATGGGAGTGCATTTCTCAGGATCTACATTCAGGTAAAAGTAATTCAACATTCAAGCTGCCCTGTTGCTTTTGTAAAATTCATGTTCTCCAGGCTGCCCTCAGCAGCTGAGCCAGGGAAGGCCTGTCAGCACAGCACAACATTGTGTCTGCAGTGGGATTTCACTGGAGATGCAAGTTCTTCTGAGAGTAGCCTTGAAAGGAGACTGTCCTGCTGTCTCTTCTCCTGATCACTTACTGCTTTGCTTACCAGAGATACTGGTTATTTCACACAGAAAGTAGAGGACTGTAGCTCAGAGGGGGTAGCATGGCCTGTTGCATGCATGGGGGACCTGTGAGGACTCACTGCTGTCTCATACCTGCCAGCTCCCAGAGCTCTTCTTCCTTGGCTTCCCTCTTAGGCTTTCAGTCTTGCTAAGGTTTCAATATGTAAAGTCAGGAAGATTTTCAGCTCCTTATCTAATCTGACCTCCAGCAAAACACTATTTCAGCCAGTACTTCTGTATCAGATCTGCGGTTAGGGGAGGCCAGAGAGCATTTTACCTTTCACAAGCCATTGCTTTTTTCTTCTGAATGTGCATCTGCTTTCAGAGAGGCTAGTGATGTTGCTGCTCCATACTGAAAGAAGACCTGAGAAGCGATACTGTCTCTGGGAGTCAAGAGGGATGGGTTTCCTTGGCTTTTTTTTTTTTCCCCTTCTACTTAAGTAGAAGTGAGCAGTCATAAAGGGGACACTGCTCATGGCTCTCAGGTGGCTGGCCAGGCTGACTAAGCATGGTTTCGGATCCTGTACACTGTTTAGAATCACAATGAGCTAGAGATTCTGTGCCAAGATGCAAATGGTCCAGGGAAAGGATCCTCATTTTTAAGCCAGCAGCATGAAGTATCCGAGGAGCAACTGCAGTTCCATTATCAGATAAAAGAAACTGGTTTTGACTCATTGTCCTTTTTGTTAACCAGTATAATGCCTCCTAATTCAAGATGATATGTTGTAATGTTGGTCACCCTACTAAAGTTTTCAGCTGGCAATTGTTGGACCATTAGTGATTAGGGATATCCAGTCTCCATCAAAATGCCCTTTTCCAGATGCTTTCAGGAGAATTCTTCCACTTTCATTTTTGAGGAACTTGGAGGGGAAAAAAGTAGAGTTGGAAAACTGTGGATGGAAATGAAACCACTGAGTATGTTTTCAAGGACTACTGAAAGGAAATGACAACTTTTGTAATGAAGCATTTCGGCATGTCACTAACCTGATAAGCAAATAGAAATGCAGAGTGGTAAACCAAGGACATGAGCCACAGACCAAGACAGCAGCTACCAGGATGTATTGCAGGCACATAGACATCTCAACAGCCTCCCATATGCACAGAAATCAGACATTGTGACAAACAGCAACAAAAAAATTTAAAAGTCAATTTCTGTAAATAATAAAACACCAGTAGAAAGGACATCATCTCTTTTTAGTCCTTTCAGGTATCAATGGTCATTTTGGCACCCTGAGGAGAGACATCATAACAAAAGTCTGCTCCAAAGTTACAATGTTAATAAAAATAACTAAAATAAGATAATATACAATGATCACTGAGGGGAAGGGCAGGGAATCAGGGGACCTAAGGAAAACTACAGGATGATAGTTAAGTAGTTAAGTACTTCAGGATGTTAAGTACCCCAAATATAAATACTGACTGTGGTTTTCAAAAATACTTCCATAAATTTGTCCCCTAAACCCTTCAATATCACTAGATATATGAAGAGCCTGGAGTTTGAGTGGATGGAACATCTGAAAAGTAATTCAGTTCTCTAAGTATTTAATTAAACATGTATTTGAGCCACCAGTTTGGGACTACCAGCTGAGCAGCATCTTGTCCTATAGAGTAAAGTAGTAAGAGCATCAGTGTTTGAAAGCAATGAAAAACTAATAAGCTTTCAGAAGTATTAAACTAATGGAATCTTGTGTATTTATTACAGGTTGCCTTGGCTTTACCATGCTGAAAAGTAGCCCAGTATAGGCACAGGGAAGGAAGATGAGCTGTGAAACAACTATTATGAAGGGATGGGGAAGGGGGATCTAGGAGCACAGCTGTGCCTGGCTTTGCATGCAAGAATAAGAGTTAACAGTGACTCAGTGGACAGAAAGGTCAGTGCTAGTACAGGTACTCAGAGTGAGTTTTCATGGCCTAACAATAGTGTTAGTCACCTCCAGATTATCTGGGATTAAGTGTATAATGGATAAAGATACCCCTGAGATGACTGATGCTGAACTAGCATGGTCTCACTCGCACTGCACTTGCCACACAGCATTGCATCTTCTGAGAAGCTGTGGCACCCCTCCCATCACAGCCTCTGGATGGGATGACACCTCCTTCTCCAAGCTTCCTTAGCTGTTTTCTGGGCTTCTGCTTTGACTGTGTTATCTCATCTTGCTGCTTTCTGGATAATCTGGAGTTTAATGTAGCTGGGTTTTGAACGGAGTGAGAAGGGGCAAAGTAAAGATCAAAAAATAGTCAATAAACCTGATGGACAGGGGAGGCATCTGCAGAGTGAGACAATGCCCTTTTTAGTCATGTCTTACGCTACAGATACCACATCATAAATTCAGAGACACGTTTTTGTAGAGAGAGGTCCTCACAGATATTTTATTTATAATTGATTTTAATATCTTCCACTCAAGTTTTCTGTTGTTTGATTGATAGGCAAGTTGCAAAATATATCACTCAAGACTTAGGGAATTGGGCAATTAAACATATTTGTGTGTTCTTTGTGTTCAAAATTGATTAATAACGGTAAGATACACCAGCATCATGTTTTTCAGCAAAAAGACAGTTAGATAATGTCAATAAATTCACAAATCTCATTGGCATTGCTTCCATATATGAAGAGGACACATAAGCATAAATGTATTTTTTTTTCTCACTAGAAGGAACAGAATGAAAAGATTGTTTCTTTCAAAACTCTTATTATGCTATTGAGTAGAAATCATAGAATCATAGAATATCCTGAGTTAGAAGGGGCCCACAAGGATCAATGAGTCCAGTTCCTGGCCCTGCACAGAAGAGCCCCTGTAATCACACCATGTGCCTGAGGATGTTGTCCAAACACCTCTAGAACTCTGTCAGCCTGGTGCTGGGGCCACTTCCCTGAGGAGCCTGTTCCAGTGCCCAACCAACCTCTGGGTGAAGAACCTTTTCCTAATATCCAATCTAAACTTCCCCTGACACAACTTCAGGCCATTCCCTCGGGCCCTGTCACTGGTTACCACACAGAAGGGATCAGTGTCTGCCTCTCCTTTTCCCCTCATGAGGAAGTTCCAGACTGCAACAAGGTCTCCCCTCAGTCTCCTCTTCTCCAGGCTGAACAGAGAAAGTGACCTCAGCCACTCCTCATATGGCTTCCCCTCCAGACCCTTCACCATCTTCATTGGCCTCCTTTGGGCAATCTGTAATAGTTTCATGCCTTTCTTATATTGTGGCACCCAGAACTATCCCCAGCACTGGAGGTGAGGCTGCCCCAGCTCAGAGCAGAGCAGGACAATCCCCTCCCTTGCCTGGCTGGTGATGCTGGGCCTGATGCTCCCCAGGACACTCTTGGCTCTCCTGGCTGCCAGGGCACTGCTGACTGTAATCCACTTTCTGCCAGCCAGGACCCCTGTGTCCCTTTCCTGTGGCACTGCTCTCCAGCCTTTTGCTCCCCAGTCTGTCCACACAGCCAGAGTTGCCCCATCTCAGGTGCAGAATCAGGTATCTGCCCTTGTTAAATTTCATATGGTTGGTGAGTGCCCAGCCCTCTGATTTGTCAAGGTCTCTCTGCAGGGCCTCCCTTCCTTTGAGGGCGTCAGCAGCTCCTCCCAGTTTTTAGTATTACTGGCAAACTTACTAAGTATGCCTTTGAGTCCTGCATCCAGCTCTTTAATGAAGAGGTTGATGAGCACTGGCCCCAAGATGGAGCCCTGCAGAACCCCACTAGTGACCAGCTGCCAGACTGATGTCCCCTCATTCACTAGAAGCCTTTGTACCCGACCTGCAAGCCAGTTGCTCACCCATCACATTGTGTGTTTATCCAGCTGTGGGCCAGACATTTGAAGGATGCTGTGAATGACAGTATCAAAAACTTTACTAAAATGAAAAAAGTTACTTCAGCTGGCTTTCCTTGATCATCCAGATGGGTTTCCTTGTTATAAAAGGGAACTAAGTTTGACAAGCAGAACTTACACCTTATAAACCTATACTGGCTGTGGCTGATAACCATGTTGTCCTTCAGATGTTTTTCAATAACTCCCAGAATAATCTTCTTCATATGATTATGCCATTTTTAGGTCATGACAATCATGACATGACATGTTTTATTTAGTGTCTTGCAGTGGACTTGGAAATACCACATGGAATTTCAATAAAAGCCTGTGATAGTTTGAAAACATTGCAAAGTTCCAGATCACCTTAGTGTCACTGGTAATATCAGTGGGACTCCTGAAAACATTCACTCAGTGCTTGCCATCAGTTAGGTAGTTAAACAAGGAATTGGAAGTTATCTGAAGTGTATAAATGTCAATAGGAGTTTGTATTTTGTCTATTTATGAAGCTATTGTGCACCCACCCCCTCAGAGCAAGCTGAAGGATGCTGTTTCAAAAAAGATATGCTAGAATTAGAAAGGCAACAGAAAAGATAGGGAAAACTTTCACCTTGAGGAAAAAAAACAACCTGGAGACTAAGGCATTTCAGATGAAATAAGAGAAACTGAAGAGGGAACATAAGAGGTCTGCTAAAGGGATAGCTGCATGGAGAAGGAAAATCAGGAGCAATTGTTCACCATCAAGTTGTAAGACTAAGTTGTACTGAGTGAAATGTTTAGACAATGTTTGAAACAAACAAAAAGCAATACTTTTTTGCTCAATGCATAAACACATTTGGAACTCATTGGTACAAGATTTCATGGACCCTGATAGTATAAATCTGTTCAGAAAGGCATGAAACAAATCTACTGAAGGATGCAACATCTGACTCAGCAAGCACTTTTACCAATGATTGCCAGAGGCTTACAGGGAAAGATCCTTCTGGATACATCCCATTTCCTATAATCCCCCTTAAACATCTGAGTTGGGACATTATCAGAGAAAGCCTGCTCTAGATGACCCATCTTTGGTCTCCTTCAGTATTGTCACTTTTATGAGTTCAGGAATACATGAACCAGGAATATTTCAGTGAAGGAGAAAAAAATCAGTGCAAGAGGCTTTTGTATTCGTGAATGCCAGTGGTATATAGACTTTGCTCTTCACTTGAATAAAGTGAAACTTCTTGATCTGTGGGTCAGGTTTTTTTCTTCTGAGAATGAAAACAGACCTTACATTGTCATTCATATCACATTTTTTTGAATGAGACGCAGCTTATCTTTTAATAAAAACACTGTTCACATAAGGGGGCTGTTTAAAAGCTATGGAGGAAATGGACTGCATGTCCCTACTAAACCAAAACAGCTTGATCCTTGATCTCCATCACTGTTTCCAGGCAGCCAGTGCTAGGCAGGAACCAGCCTGGGGACTGCCCAGTGGTGCTGGTGCCTGGTGTGGCTCTACTGGGCCTCTGTGGTGGGTTTGTGGCCATCTACCAGCACACTTGCATCCCAGGTAGCCTCTTCCCTGGAGAATTGGAGATCAGGGCCAACCCACACAGCAGCTTCCACTTAGGGGCCATGCTACAGCAAGAAGGAAGAGGAGGAAGAGGAAGAAGAGGAAAGAGTTCAGAAAGCAAAAAAGTCTTGAGGGTTTATTTCCAGGCATGACCACATCTGTCTGTAAACGGCTTGGTGAAGGTGTATGAAGTATCACTGGTCCTGCTGATGTGCACAAGAGAAAAAGGATGGCCACGGGGGACTGGTTTTCTGAAAAGTCACATCTCTTTCCAAACCCTTCTCCCTGAGCCATATAAATTCAGAAGAGCAGCGGATCCCTCATTCCCAAGGGAACATCTGAGGGTGAAATGTCCTGTACACAGCACTTCCAAGACAAAGTAATGCATGTTGCACAACAATGAAGTTCTATTTACAAATATCTGTGTGAAATTTGAAGCTTCCAGTTAGGACCTAAGAAAAGGCTTGTGTGCCTAGAAGCTTGTTGGTGTTTTTCAGCAATACCGGTTGATTTCATAATATATATATTACCTTCACAACTTGCCCTTCCTTATCCCTAGACCATGGCAACGACAGCACTACTAAATATAATATTGAGACTTGGCAAAATATATTTTAACTCCCTAGTTTCACATGAACCATGTCTTCCCTTGCTTACATGGGATACTTGCAGCTTTCTAGAGCTTCAGTATGAGCAAAACTGGACTTAGAGGGCCAGAGAGTATGCTAATGGATACTTCCAGGAAATTCACACAAAAGTTTAAAATTCTTTCAGGAATGCCTCCTGGCAAAGATGAGAAGACTGGTCATTAACCCTGATGGATAAAATGAGAGACCTCAAACACTACATGCCTTCATGGAGAAGAAATACCTCCTCTACAGATTTAGAGAAATATTCAAGAAAAATATCAAAATACATAAAACCATTTCCCAACCATCACACTCCTCAGCAGTTCTATTTTAAGCGAGAACCGAAATTAATTATTCCCCAGAAACAAATGTTTTCTGCTATTTGTAAAATGCCAAGGGATAGGAAGTTAGTCCCCTTCTACCATGGGGTCCTTAGATGGGATCAAATAGCTTGTGTTTATTTATCTTTACTACCATAACCAGCTGTCAGTGGATTATCTCCTTCTGTCATCGATACAGCTTCCTTTCACCATCAGGCAGCTGCAGGAGCAGCAGAGATTCTTTTTCCCCTGATTTTTGGCTTGTTAGTTAATTGTGTCTCTCACTTTTGGTTGAGGGAGCGAACTGCTTGGTGGGGAATCTGCCCCTGAGACCGGTCTGTCCTGCTTCTCTGCTATACAACTGAAAAATTTAGAAGCTTCTTCTTTGTTTCAGTGATGAGACTAAAAATGGTATAATCAGATAAACAATAGCATCATTTTAGATACAGCTGCCCCATAGATTTGCTTCAAAATTATACAGGCATGGGACCTCATGGTGGGAAGTGGGGGGATTTTCCACTGCAAGGTAGGATTGTCCCAGCTGTACAGTGTTGACCACAGCAATATCAACACCTGATTCAGATGAGAATGATTTGGCACTGTACACATTTTTTGGCATAGTTAAGGAAAAGACTGACTATTTCCACCCCTAGACACTTAATATCCAGCATCAGCATTAACAAACTCTAGCCCTTAGCTCAGTCTGAATCTGCATGCAGAGAGAAAACATGCACCTGCCTTTCTGCTACTGCCACCCACAAACCTGGGATTAACATCTGCAAGGGGGATATGCCTGTGCTCAACACAGAGTGTACAACATTAGGATTATTCAGATGTGGGCCTTATCTTCACCTGGGAGAAGAAACTAAACAGAAATAAGGAGTCCTCCACAATGCTAACTTTCCACGTTATCCAAGCTTCTTTCCGCATTGCCACAGTTTAGTACATGCAGGAAGCTCCATTCTATTGACTTCATGTGGGACCATCCCTAGCTGGATCACTTTGAGGGAGACCCCATGTGGTGTGGAGTGAGAAATGTCCATGTGATACTTTAATCTATGAGGATCTAGGATAACTCAGCAGTGTGTGCACTGGAGCGGGGTGGTGCCTGAGTGGAACACCTGTATTTGGAGTGCTCCACTGTAATTTGAAGACTGAGATTCCTTTGCATTTTAAGGTGGGAACAGGTCATCTCAATTACAAGGGTACTGAGATGCTTCTTTTGGGACCAGCTGAGGCTACTCAGTCCCAGGAAGATGGATGATGCTTCAAGAAAAACACCTCAGACTGCCACAATTCAGAAGTGTCCCTTAAGCCTCCATTTGGGGTAATGTGAGACATCTCAGTTTGGCATTGACAGGACACTGCAGAGCACTGATTCTGTGAGAGGCATATAGGGGGCACTCAACATTCAGGGACCTCCAGATCTGAGTCCATTGGCCTCAATATGCCAGTACTGATGTTAGGGATACAACCATCTGGATGGGGAGTTAGCTTGAGGCACATCAGTTTTTGGAATGCAGGACCATATGATATAGGAGGGACCAGAGAACTTCAGTTTGTGGAGGAGAAGTTGCCCAAGGACACCTCCATAGTGCTGCCAGCATACTTGGATATGGTGGGTATCAGAAGGGCAGAGATTGGAGGTCTCTGGGTGTCTGGATCTGGGAGGATACCTTGCATCTTAGATGCAAGACACAAATGGTGCTAAGCACCATCTCCCCTGTATCTCTTGCTTCTTTATGTGGGAAGATCTGTTGCCCTGCAGTTTTCGCCTTCTGATGTTGATACATTCTTGTTACCCTTTCTCACACTCTGTTCTTATAAACAGTGAGTGTTTTGCATTTCTCTTTGGACGAAGAGAGCATTGAAGGACAGGTGAGGAACCAATGGAGCCAAGAGGTCTGACTATGACCGTCCAATCCTTGTTCATTGTTAAATTCCTTTAAATAAACATGTATTGTAAATAAAGTCTCTCTTTTCCTGCATGGCCAGCTTAAAGCCAGGTGTCTCTTTCTCTCCAGCTGTGTGTGTGTGCGTCACAACAAGAACCACAAAGATCCATTATTCCTTCATCCTCTGTGAAACCCCTGATCCAAACAGTACTTCTGACAACCTCTATGCAGTTGGTGGAGGGAGTGTAGGAAAACATTCAAGCCCAAGTTTGTATGAGCTTTCTGTGTCTACACCCAGGCTTCGTGGGGCTTGGCCAAGGGGTGGTAAACAGGCCTGAGCAGCATTCTTGAGTACGGCAAACTAGTGGTCAAAGCCAAGAAAGTGGTTGGTGTTGCATTAGTTCCTGTGCTGGAGAGCAAGGTGAGGGCTTACAAGCTACAGTGAGGCTCAGAAAATGTCATGGTGAGGACTGACATTCCTGACAGGCTTCTTGCTTTAGAGGTCTGATATAATGGTTAATTCTGGGTTCCTCACTACAATAAAGACATTGTGGCACTGGAGCAAGTCCAGAAAAAGGCAGCAGAGCTTGTGAAGGGTCTGGAACACAAGTTGATGAGGAACAGTTGAGGGAGATAGGGTGCTCATCCTGGACAAAAGAAGGCTCAGGAGTAGCTTTATCACTCTCTACAACTATCTGAAAGGAGGTTATAGTGAGGTGGGGGTCAGCCTTTTCTCCCAGGTAACAAGCGATAGGACAAGAGAAAATAGCTTCGAGTTGCACTAGGAAAGATTTAGATTGGATATGAGACAAAAAAATTTCACTGAAAGAGTTGTAAAGCGTTGGAACAGACTGCTCAGGGAAGTGGAGAAATGTTCTAAAAACATGTGAATCTAACACTTGAGGATATGGTTTAATGGTGAACATGGTTTTGGTTCTAGGTTGATGGTTGGACTTCATGATATTAAAGGTCTTCCCTTTTTTCCCCCTCTCTTTCCCTTCAGACCTAAGTGCAAGAATACTTCTACATTTAATTACTCTCCTTCATGAAATCTCTCTTCTCTCCTGTCTCCTAATGCATATTCTCTCTCACATCCTTCTGCTTCCCCTTGCTCTTGTGTACATGCTTTCCTAGCTTCCTATCTCTTCTCCCCACTCCTTCCTTGACATTTTTCTTTCCTCTCCTTTTTGCTGCCTGTATCCCATGGAGTTGCATTTCCTTGCATTTCCTCCAGCCGCTTCCTTGCTCTCTTGCAACTTCCCTGGCTCCCAGATTTCTCTTCCTGCTAGTGTTTCTCTCCAGCCCAAAAGTCTCCAACTCTCACTCTGTTTCTGGGAAGACAGACTTGAGATAGCCTGTGAGGGTGACAAGCCTGAAAGGAAGGACTTACAATGAGAAATCATGAAGAACAAGCCACAGGGAAAGCTGAAAAAGTGAAGTGTGTAGGAAGAAAGTAAAAGAAGGGAAATGAGACCAGGAAGGCAAAACCAGAGAGAACTAAGAGTCACAAATCTCCCAGACATGGTAGGGGGAGAGAAAAACCAAAATAAAACAGCTGGAATACACGGCAGAAAAGATAAGGCTGTTCCTAGTTATCTAGCACTGTGGCAATGAGTCAGAATCAGCGAGTTTCTGATCTCCTACTCAAATGTAAACAAATATTCCTTCATCTTTATTGCAGTGGTGCCCAAAGGATGCCAATCACACAGCACAGCAGGTTTATTTGCACATAAGGGACCTCGCAACCCCCGGCAGCACTTCTGCTGTAAGACAAAGTCAAAGAGAAGGAGAAGGGTACAGCATAACTGCAAAGCTGTCAGGTGAGTATCAGGCTGGGAGTTAATAACTGGTTGAGGTTTTCTGGGTTTTTTCCCCACCAAACCCGAACACATGAAGATTACCTGCTGGAAAGATGACATGGTTTGACCTGCTGCAATACTGCTCTGTGGTGAAGGAAGTGTGGGTCTTGGTGAGCAACAATCTGTCCATGAGCCAATAGTGCCTCTGTGACTAAGAAAGTTAATGATGTCTGGGGGGGCATCAGAAAGAGCATTGCCAGCTGGCTGAGAGGTGATCCTACTCTACACAGCCCTGATGAGGCTTCAGTGATGAGGCACTGGGTAAGTTCTGGGCTCCTCAGTACAAATGAGGCACGGAACTCCTACAGCGGGTCCAGTGGAGGGAAACAAAGATGATGAAGGGACTGGCTCATCTGTCTTACAAGGAAAGACTGAGAGAGTTGGGCCTGTTCAGCTTCAAGAAGAGACAACTGAGAGGGGACCTCATCAATGTCTATCAGTATCTGAAGGGAGGGTGTCACAGGATGGAGCCAGGCTCTGCTCAGTGTTACCGAGCAACAGAAAAAGAGGCAATGGGCAGAGACTGAAACACAGGAAGTTCCATGAACATGAGAAACAACTTTACTATGTAGGTGACCAAGCATTGTAACAGGCTCCCCAGAGAGGTTGTGGAGTTTCCTTTACTGGAGATAAAAATAAAGTCATCTGGACACCATTCTAAGTAAAAGTGCTCTTGGGTACCCTGCTTGAGCAGAGAGGTTGGACTAGATCACCTCCAGTGGTCCCTTCCAACCTTCCTGATTCTGTGGAGATACTTGCCCACAGGTGAGCCAACATGGCCACTCTGGCAGGAGAGCCTGGCCCTCCCCAGCTCTGGTCCTTCTCCTTGGCCCGAGATATATCAAGCAGCTAGATATTCTGCTCTTCCGCCCTTTGCTTCTTGTAACTGAATCCTACAGAGTTCCAAATAACTCTTACCTTGTGTATTCAGTAAAGTCTAATCCCCATGTTTAGCTATATTGACTGGAGGAAAGTGCTAGACAGACCCTTGTTAAAGATTACTGTGTTCTTGGACTGTGAAGTCTGTAAGTTCTACTGATTTTGCTCATCTCTTTGGACCCAAACCACATGAAAATAAATAGTTATGATAAAGAGGGATTGTCTTTTCTAGGTACATCTTGCCTATATCTGACCATATCTCAGTGTAAGACTGCCTCACCCTTTATATTTGTCAGGAGAAGCTAAGTAAAGGTTGTATTAACTGCTATTTACCCTTGTCCTGTGGTATGCAGCCAGTGTGAAATTCGAAGACAATTTAGAATGCTGTCACCAGTCCTACTGGTATTTTGCACTCCCTTTATTTAGTACAAAGCAAATCGTACTTCAGGTGTTTAATTTTTTTCCAAAAAAATTACGACATTAAACATATTCAGCTTGCAACGCTCCATCCCTCTGATGCAGTGGCTCTGACTTCCAGGGGGATGCCTTTCTAGAAATGTTTGTGCACAGCTGCTCACTGTACAAATACACCCTTAGGATGCACTTGTAGTGAGTACCCTCCCTTCAAATCCGTATTAGTTGGTTGTGAAGCAGAAGGGTCACTGAATATACTTTGCAATCAGTCTCTGAAGAGCAGAAAGTTTCCTTTGGCAGCACAAATCTGTTAGTTCCATCAGCAAAACAGAACAGATTGATGCTGCTGGCACCTAATATATGTAAATTGTCAGGAATTCCAAGCTACCCATCCATACCAGCTCTTCTGAAGGCAATGCACTGTGCCCCATGTCTTTCAAATCCAGCATAGTCTTGACCAACTCTTGTTGACTATTTCTGGCATGAACTAGGGAAGTCCTTACATAGATTTTAGCACTTGAAGGGATCACACCTGTTGCAATGCTGTATTTCAAACATGTAAAAAACAGAAAACAGAAAAACAAAGTACAAGAAAAGTGATCTGCATTCAAATATTCTCTTTTCCAGTGGCTTGCTGGTGGTGCACTAGCCAAATCGCTGGATTTCTCTGCCTCCTCTTCTTTATGCAAACAAGGGGAAGTGATACTTAGTCATTATTAGAACATCCAGGGATGCAAATTACTGTGTCAATGATTACTGTTTGTTCTCAAAATACATGCCATTTCCCTTTATCCCATTTACAACACTGGATTAGTCACTTCCAATATTACAGAATCATAACCATTCATTCCTTCAGATAAAATACTAAAAAAATGGGTCTCTGATCTCTGAGAGGTGGGCCACTATTTAACCCACATGTATGTGGGATCAAGTTGCTTAGATACTGGAACGATGGAGGATATTAAGCACAGAGGTGACCAATAAACAGCACCAAAAATTGCATAATATAATGAGGATACAGCAAATGCTTGTCTCATGTAACATCTGATGGCTAATGAGTATTTGTAACTCATCTGCAAGAACAGCTTTACTTTCTTGCAATGATACTGATTGCATCAGGAACTTCATAGTAGTACAGAACAGTACATAAATTAAAATCATTAGACTGAGGGGATACACAGCTATTAGCACACATCAGCATGCTTTCTTGAATGTGGATTTTACAAAGTAGGAAATACCTTCAAGAATCTACCTACATCTTCATGGTTTTGCAAAGGCATTTTTTGCTGCTACGTGTGTATTAGTGCCAACTTCTCCCTTACTGAATTTGGAATTATAAAAAAAAAAAGCCCTGATCTTTGACTATATATTGTTGTAGCAAGGGAGAAAAATGTCTTATTGAAGCTTGCTGGAATTTTGAATGAGCTTTAATCACGGAGATACTGGAGACAATTACTCAGGCTGTGGCTACACACAAAATTGCAGCAATTGAACTGAAGATTGGAAACTGATAAAGCAGTTTAAGCCTGTAGAAAAATACCTTTCTCTGCTTAGGTCAGCATGGGCCCCACACACCTTTCTTTGCAGGCAAGGAGCAAGTAACAGTTGTCATTCATCTTGATTCTTACAAAGTTTGAACACCATTCCACACAACATTCTCCTAAGAAAACAAAGAAAATACAGTTTAGATGAAAATTTTCATAAAGTAGGCACCTGTCTGGTTAAAAAAAAAAGCTTTAAAGCCCAGTTATCTATTGTTCTCCATCAGACTTAGAGAATTTTCAAATGGGATCTTTCCAACATCTGTGTGGAATCCATTTTATGCAGTATTTTCATTAACAACCTGTGACGAGGGAATAAAGAGTACTCATAAAATCTGCAGACATCATCTAGCTGGGAGAGGATGCAAACAGTTTGGTGGATGGACTGAGAATTTAAAATGATGTTGCTAAATTGGAGAAAATCAACGACTCAGTAAAGAAAAGTGCAAAGTGCTACACTTAAGAGGAAGAAATCAAAAGCACAAAGAGAAAATGGGGACTAAGTGGCCAGGCAGCACTACTGTGGAAAAGCAGCTCGGGGTGTCAGCCATGAACTGAAGTCAACAATATGATGCTGTTCCAAAAAAAGGCTGAGCTACTGTGGGGTGCTGGGTGCACAATGCATCAGATGACCAGTTTGCTCCTCCTGGCCTGGGGAATGACAGACACAAATGGAGGGTTTCACAGCCCAGCAGCGAACCTGAGAAGAGACTTTGGAAGATTAAGGAGGTTTGTTTAAGATGGGCAGGACTATAGAACGATACAGTAACCATAGGGAGATGTGAAAACCCCTGCCATTTAGGCATAAGGGTGTGAAGTCACAGAGCTACAGAGGTGGCCGTGCAGTGTCCTTCACCCTGCTGTGACCAACTTCATCCAGGGATGCTGTAGGTAAGATCAGCCCTGACAGTGGGCAGCAAATGTAGGATGCAGATGGGAACAAGCTCAAGGCACCTGCTCAGGGTGGCCATGGCTGAATTATGCCATCCCAGAAATGAAGACAAAATTCCTTACCTTGCTGTAAAGCCCGCAGATGCCAACATTTAATTTGACAGTGAAAGCAGAGCAAATTCCTTCCGCCTACCAAGTTACAGAGAAACCCTGTGGCAGCTGACAGTAAAAGGCCATGAATTATGTCCCTGGCCTTTCCCATTGAGCCATTTCTAAACATGCTGGTGAGGAGATCCTGGGAGGTTTCCAGGAGGCAATATAAAGTGCCTAAGTTTTTGTCAGTGCAAGTAGTCCCTGCTTGTCTGCCTGTATCCATGTGGACAGTTTTTGTTTCAGTAGCTACTAGTCTCTGTTTTGATTTAAATGGGAAAAAAAATGACAGTATTTTCCTCCATGTTTTCAATTTTCTCTAGAGCTGGCTGCACTTTCTTTAAATACCAGAGCTTTGAATTTCACTGAGGAAACAAGAAAACAAAAAATGCAGAAAAATTCTGAAATCCCCTGAGTTTTTCACTCTGTTTCTCAACGTGGAGAAGAAAAGCCTAGCTAATGCTAAGTGACAAATATGGGTTTGCCAACCCCCACTGGTCAAATCTAGTAACTAATATCTCCTTGCTTTTGGATGAAATGGGATTAGCAGATATATATTGGTCTTGAAAATCGATCAAGAAACATAGGATTCTCGTAAAAGTTGGGAAGTTGAGAAGCTCCGCAGAGATCCATCATTACTTAGGAAGCTGTGTCCCCTGCAGCAGACCATAGCTGGAAGGATGTGAGAAAACTGAACTATCCTGTTTGCTGCGGAGTGGGGTGAAGAGGAACAAAGAGCACTGTGGCTGAGCAGGCAAAGGGATGGATGGGCATGTAGTGGGAGTTGAGACTAACCGGAATTGCTGCATGACACCGAGGAAACTTTTCACCTGTCCCTGTGCCACAATATCTCCAACTATAAAGTCAGATGAGCCTAGCTTTTCCTTATAAATAACTCCAAGTAACTTTCTTTATGAATGACTTTCCTTATAAATAGCTTGCCTTATAAATAGCTTACATGGCAAACACTACACAGGACATAACGGGCTCTGTGGCATTTTTCATAATAAACACATTTCTAAACCCAAATAGCTCAGTAAAACAGTTACAGATGCTATGCTACTTAAGGGAAGCATGTGCTTTCAAAATGTGTTGTTAGTATAAAAACCCAATTCATTGGACTGATTTAAATGTATTAGCAAGCATCTAACCTACAGTAATTGTAAAAATCTAATTACAAAAATAAAATTATTATCAAGGCAGCCCTCAATGTTCATGATATTGCATCTATTTTATACAGAAATTCATAGTATCTGAAGCATCCCATAAAATAAACAAAATAATGGCTAACTAAAGAAGGAGTTGTTTTTTTTTAAATCTTTTGGGTTAGAGTTAAAATAAGTAACTTTACCGATTAGTCACAGAGTGTTTGCTTACTTGGGCTGGAAGCCAGTCCATGTCAGCACTCCCTGGAGTAAATCCATGTGCAACAGCCCAGTGTCACAGAGATGCCCCAAGTGACAGTGACTAAGAGTGCAAAGGGGTGTCTTGTGATCCCAATTCACGTGCACATGGGGCAAGACCCACATCTTCCAACACTTACAAAGACAAACAGGCTGAAACCTCAGACTGAGATGGCTCACCAGGGAAACTGCTTCACTTGAAAGACCCCACCTGCTCCCCTTTCTTGAAACATTCTTTCCAGTAAGGAGATTCTTCTATGGTGGAGCTTCTCCCCTAGTTGTAGATTGCAGTTTATATGCTTGGTAATGCTTATTGGTGGCCCCACCGTGATGCCATTTGTTGGAGAAAATAAAACACATCAGTCCATTTCTTTCTTTCTGCCAATGGCTAGAAAATGATGATTAGCTGGGAAGTGTTTGAACAGGCATTGGCAAGTCAGTGCCTCTTTGCAGTATGGATACTTTGGGATTCTTCCTTACTTTGAGGCTTCAGAAGATAAATTCACATCAAGGCCTCCCTTTCCATCATCCTCCAGGAACTGCTTTACAGTTCTGACAATTACCAAATGCCAAGACTGGTGGCTGAGGTGGCTGCTGGTGGAGGAGACAGAGAGGATGAACTTGACCTGGTTAGCAGGAACACACTGATCTTGTCAAATATTTCTGACAAAGCATTCAGTGGTTTCATTTCAGTTAGGGTCAAAGAAACCTTCCCTTCCACAGGATAAAATTTAAGTTTAAATTAAAATTTAAATTATCTTAAGGAAACTGTGAAGTTCAGTTCTCCAATCTTGTCAAAACATGGGTCTTCAACCCAGGTGCTCCTGGTACCACCTATCAATAGGACCATTTTTCTGTACAGGCAGTTGTTTGTGAAACTCGCCTTAGCCCTTTCATAACACCTGCTTAGCACTTTCCAAGAGCCATTTAGCACTTAGCACAGCAAGCAATATGTGGCCAAGAAGATGGAAAAAGAAGCGGGATATATTAGGGCCGACTGCTGTTTGAGGGAATTTGCTTATTAAAGTAGTTTATAGTATCAGAAACAGTAATTGGGTACTCCTGTGGGAAAAAAAAAAAAAAAAAAAAAAAAAAAAAAAAAAAAAAAACCAAACAACCTTCCAGGGATAAATCTCTCCAGAATCTGGTTCTGACTACTTTTTAACCAAACCAAAATCTGCAGTCACCAGAAGCTCACTATGTCTTTGTTCAGTATATAATATTTTTGAACTTAATTGCCCTCTTCTGAAGAACTTATCAATTATCCAGATATTTCCCACCTTTAAATAAGTATGCACTACAACTGAGAAACTGCCCATGGAATATCTGTTAAAAGGAATGGGATGTTTGGTGAACTGTTCCAGGATAACCTGCTCCTGAGCAATGTTTCTATCATTGTCAGCTTTGGTGTCCATGATTTGGACTTCAGACTGAAGTCTTCTGTGTCTGATGCTCCACTTGCTGCACTTCACTGCAGTCTCTGCAGTGCTTTGGGAAAGATCTGTCTGTGGAGCAGACAGCTCAGTCCTTACATGCATTTTAAAATTCTTTATATTTCCCAATTTATAAACAGACAATTTTCCATGTAGTTTCTTACCAAATGCAATGCACACTGTGTTCAGCTTCACTACCACGTTTCTTGTAGATTTTTCATAAGTTGGCATCACTTTATAGATCTTCCACTGATTTCCACTTCTGTTTCTATGGATGTTCTTTCCTCTGCATGACCTGGAGACAGCTTGGCAAACCAAGGCAGCCTAAAGAGCTACTTCTATTCAGAAACTGCAGGTCCTAGAGTGTGCTGAGCCAACATCAAAGATAAAACATTAAAGATACTGACACAGCAATGGCACTGGCAATCAGCTTTTGCACGTGTGAGGAATCTGTAAGGATGCCCTTATGCAGCTCCTTCTTCAATCCATCTGATTAAGGTGATCTGCTACCATTTTACATCACTTTGTCAAATGTGTGTTTGCCAGTGCAGTCTGCTGTCACCAAGAACATTAATGTCTATGCAACTTCCCGTGTTCTGCTAATTATCCTCTATCTGATACAACTTTGATCACTTCTTGAATATGGGATTTTCCCTTTAGACAAGCACTACGAATGCTTTATAAATCCTAGTTTTTACAAGGGTGGGGAGCTAACCTGGGTTAACTCTGAACTTTAGTTTTCTAGCTTTGCTTGGATTTTCTTTTAAATACTGGATTGTTTTGCAAAAGGTAGGTGTTTGATGCAATTCAGAACATAAGTCAAAAGACTGCAAAAGTGGAATTAATTTCTCGTTTATCCCATCCTTCTGCACTGCAAAACCCAGGCTCCTGCAGGGAACAGATGACATGACACCATTGACATACAGACGCACAGTGAGCACTCACTACTCACTGCATGGTCACCTTGCTGCCAGGGCAGTGGAGACAGACTGGAGCCAGCTGCCAGCTAGCAACTCCCACCAGTATAGCTGTGGCTCCCAGGGGTTCAGTGCTGGGTCTTTCCCCAGCCTCTCCCAGCAAAATTTGCAGTTGGCAGGAAATGTCATGCTGCTCACAACATTCCACTTAGAGGCCAAGCTACCAGTGAAAACCAGCTCTACCATTTGAACCACTCTTCTCTAAGAGTCAGCTTTATTCAGTAGGGAAATGGTTGGACAGGTAATTACATCCTCAGTTATCTCTTTCTTAAAAACCTTCCTCCATGTTTGTATCTTGGACCTGCTTTGGCATTTGGACAAGGCTGGTGCTTGTCTATCAGTGCAGTGATGCAAAATTGTACAGGAACCCCTACACAATGACCTCTCCTATAAGAGGCAGCTTTAGTGTCGCCTCTGTCCTGCATCCCCCAAGAAAAGCTCCCCTCTTTGCTTAGGATGGCTTAGTGAAACCAGTACATTTTGAGCTGGAGCTGAAGAAGTGGCCGCTTAGCCAAAGCAGCCATTCGAGGACTTCTCTCCCACGGCCGTGCTTAAGGATGGAGGGGAGGCAGCTCCTCTCCGCTGGAATGGACAGCTCGGGATAAGGGCTGGGCAGGCCTGACGCCGGCTCTGCAGCTCCGCCGCGCCTGGCTCATCCGAAGGTGCGACCCACCAGAGCCGCTCTTCCTGGCGCTTTGCCCCTCGCCGTCCCGGCCGCCCGCGGGAGCGCGCCCCGGCCGCCCGCGGGAGCACGCACGGCGGCGCACGCGGACCCGCCCTGGCCCGCCGTGGCCGCGGCGGCGGCGCCCTCTGGCGGCCGTGCCGGGCTCGGGCACCCGCGGCACACGAGTGTTCGGGGCTCGCTTTTGGGGTCTTGGCTGTTTGGGATTTCCTCTGACTAACATGACCTTAAAGACCTGCGGGTTTTACAGGAAAGATTGCGCAAACTTTCTGGAAAATCATCGATAATTGGATGGGGGAGGGGGGAAAATACATCGGAGGAGGGAATATTCTGCTCTCCTTTTATGGCCCGGGCAGTGGGTCCGTCGTGTAGGTTTGTCTACAAAAACAACCTCGGCCTCGAGGCTTGGCTCAGCACTCTTGGTGCACATGGTGCGGACACTGGCACAGCCACGGCTACGGCATAGGCACGGGCACAAACACAGTATGGCCACAGGCACAGACAAGGACATGGGCACAGCATGGACAAAGCTACGGCCACAGCCACTATCACTGCACAGCTATGGACAAGGACACTTGTTATGGCCGTGGTCATCGCCACAGACACAGCATAGGCATGGACAAGGACATATCACAGACAAAAAGGCCATGGCCATGAGCACAGCACAGGCACAGGCAAGGACACGGTCATGGCCAAAATGCCATAGGCACAGCCACAGACACACACAGCCGGGCCACACCACCACCAAGGCCATGCGCACCGACACGGACAAGGGCATGGCCCGGGCACAGGCACTGGCACAGGCACCGGCACCGGCACCGGCACCGGCACCGGCACCGGCACTGGCACTGGCACCGGCACTGGCACCGGCACTGGCACAGGCAGGAACACAGCTACGGTACGGACACCAACACAGACATGGGCACGGACTGGGGCACGGCACGGTCAAGGATAAGGACTAGGATAAAGACTNTCCATTGCGGTTTTCTACACTAAGACGAGCAGCAAAGAGTGAGTGGGGTTGAGGTCCAAGAGAGAAGATCAGATCACTTCAAAAGGAGGGGCGAGAGAGAGGGCAAATAAACAACTTCACAGCTTTTCCTGATTTTTCAAGTAGAAAGGGGAGTATCTGTAAGATAGGCGAGGCTCTGGCGCACGTACTTCACCAGCGCAGGCGGTGGCAGGTTTCAGGACTAGAACAGCCGTCAGTAGATTCCAGCACGGCAAGCTCTGTTTTCCTTTGATTAAGACATCCAGCGCAAAAGGCCAACCACCAGTCAATTTTGGAGAAAAAAAAACGCCACAGAAACAAAAAAAAAAAATAATTAAAGCAATCCATTTCTTTTGATGATAAGGATGAGGTGGCACAAATGTCATCCAAACTGCTANACCGGCACCGGCACCGGCACCGGCACCGGCACCGGCACTGGCACTGGCACCGGCACTGGCACCGGCACTGGCACAGGCAGGAACACAGCTACGGTACGGACACCAACACAGACATGGGCACGGACGGGGGCACGGCACGGTCAAGGATAAGGACTAGGATAAAGACTCGGACACGGACACGGACACGCACACGGACGCGGACGCGCACACGGACACGGACGCGCACGCGGACGCAGACGCGCACACGGACACGCACACAGACACGCACACGGACACGCACACGGACACGGACACGGACGCGCACACGGACACNAATAATTAAAGCAATCCATTTCTTTTGATGATAAGGATGAGGTGGCACAAATGTCATCCAAGCTGCTCATCATCTCAGTATTGCCTGTGTTACACTCACAGGTCAAATGCAGTGTGAAGTCAGTGAGAATATCCAACTGCCAGGGCATCTGGGCTGTGTCACAGAGACTTGCTGCTCTCCGCTTTCTTAGAGCTAAAAGAAAATTCAGTAAGTTGTGAAGTTGAATGCTTCATCCTCCTCCCTCACAAGCTTGAGGAGGTGACAGCTGTTTCCTCCAGGCCTGTTATTTTAGACACCTCCGTGATTTATATATCTCTGCAAGCCTGGTGGGTGGAATTGCATGTCACAGACGAGCTGAAAATAACTTGTATATGCTCATATACAGACTCTGATATATATTGGCCCATGTAGAAAAAGTCCAAATTGAATCACATGATCTGTGCCTGGCAGATGCGTTAAGATGTACTGATGGAGCAATGGTGGGTTAAAGTGAAGTTGAAATCTTCAGTGAAAAGCACTGGCAAGGACTCAGCAGTAACATTGTGCACAGCAGAACCACTATGGCTTAGCCCTCGTGATTGTTTTGCTAAGATAGGCAGTCACATATAGAGGAAAAAATTCATATTTAGAACAATATGCAATTCGCTGTGGGATCATAGACTGGACAGACTGCCTTTGGCCTTTGCATGAGAGGTTCAGAAAGGTGGTTGCAGAACTCTGTTTGGATGTGTGGGTCCTCACTAGAAGCAGTACTTGGGGAAATTCTGCTGTGGGACTTTGGAGTGTCAAGCTGTTAACACCTGGTCAAGTATTTTGGGATAGCCTGGTGGAAGAGGCAGACAAATAAACATCCATGCATGCCCAGCATTCCAAAAATCTGTTAGGTGGCACTGTGTATGGCACATAGGCATGTGCTGGGCTGAAAGCCCAGTGTCAAGGCTAAGATGCAAGAGAATGTTCTCAGGTGAACTTCTCAAAAGCAGAGGTTTCTGCTTCCCTCCGTGTGTAGAGCCCAGGGAGTTTCACCCAGCTGGTTATTAATTTTTCCCCTGAGAGCTGCCTGGCTTCCTTTGGGTACAGCTCAGAACCAGCATTCTCTGGGAGACGATAATATTTTCCAAGGCTGGGCCATTCATCCATGCCAGCCTCTAGAGAATATGGAGAAGCTGTGCAGAAAAGGGCCTGGGCACACTGTCCACACCCTGTAGCCCGCAGTAGACATTCACATCCTGCCAAGGTAAACTGTGTGAGCGGTGCGCCTGATTCACAGCCAGGTCTGCAGCAAAAGCAGTGAGTGAAGAGTGGCAGAACTTTAACTCCTTGGGAGGGGCTGGAGGCAGAACTCGCAGCAGTCGACCCAAATTATTGGCAGGAGTGTGTATCTCACAGGGTTTCCTGCCAGAGTTTCTGCTGTACCACATGTCATCTCTGCACTTAAAGCCTATTTTGTTTTGGGAGATTTTTTGTTGGGTTTGGGGATTTTTCCCTCAAACATCACCTTCAGGCATTTGTTTCCACTTACCTGAGTGCTTCCCAAACACTGGGCTTAAACTTACTGTTGTCTAGTCCCCTTTGATCACCAATATGTGATGACTTAGATCTGGAGCCTAACCCAGTGCTTTCACTTAGAAATTGTTCGACCTACTTATTTAATTCTTCAGAGATTATCTGGATTCAGCATGTGTTCCTTTCCCTTTTGTCAAGGCCTCATGACTTCCACTTTTCCCTCGTGTCTTCCAGCTTACCTGTCCCCATGATTGTTTGCTATTCCTTTTCCTTCTTTTGAGTCTCTCTGCCACAAAGTGTCACACAAAGTGATACTTTCAGATAAATGATGGAGGTGACAGGGATGTTAATTCTGCTTTCACAGGTTCCTTTAGAAAAAACGTATTCTCTAAACACCCACAAGACAAAGGGGGTTATTTTTTAAGCTGACCGAACAAATAATTTGTCCACAGTCAAAATGTTTGTGATGATAATGCTGCTGTGGCCTGAGGGAATTAATTCAACTATCACTTTCCTGCTCACAAATACCTCAGTCCAGCGATGTCCCATGTTGTATCCCAGTCTGAGACTCATGGTCCCACTCTTGCAGGAGGAAAATGCTTGTATCTTTGGAAAACTTGAGTGAAATTTTAAGTGGCACAGCAGGAGAACCCAAGGTCTTCTGCTGGTTTACTCTTACCCAACACAATTTAGACCCCTCTGTCCAAAACTTTGGATGATGTCAGTGGGGTAAATGGTACAAAATTGCTATTTTGTCTGGGAAGATGTTAGATCTGTTTGCTCTTGCTGTGTCTTGATGTGTGTGTGTGGCCGTATGGAAGTGTGGCAACAGTTCCTCTAATCTTCACTCCATGACTGTAGTGGAAAAAATAACACAGACATGTAATGTAATTGTTTTTTAAAAACTATGTTGTGTTTTTGTTGGTTTTTGGGTTTTATAAACACCTCCCAGTTCTCCTATACTAGTTGTAGTCCAGGAAACTTTGTGTTTATTAAGCACTGTGTAAATTTGCAGCTCTCTATAAATGTAAAATCGATAGCAGTGATAACAGCAGCAAAGTGCTCAGTCCAGCCCTGGTAATAACCCAAGAGTGCTAATTTCTTTGTGAGGTCACTTGCTTCACACAGGCACCTCCTCTCCGTGTGAAAACAGAGGGTACAGCACAGAAAATATTCATGTTCCCTGACAAGACAAGAAGACACTGAAAACATGTAATTTCCAGCAGATTACAGTGGTGGACAACAACCTGAAGGACTCTTACAATCTATTGTAGAGGCCTTCATCTCTTCACTGAGTGCTGCAGACACATTCTTTTTTAGGAAATCAAAATCTTAGCAAACATCTGGTATCCTTTTTAATCTCTTCTCATAAACAGATGAGGAAGCGAGCAAAATTTTATTTCTGGAGGAAGAGCAGAGCGACAAGACAAAGGCTCGTGTGGCTGTCTCCTGTGAACTGTGATCTCCATCATGGTGATGCCACCACCTTATGGGCAGTTTCTGGGTTCACTGAGTGTGTGTAGGGATCACACTCCCACCTCTCCCAAGGTGTCCCAGTGCTCTAATAGCAGCTCTGCCTGTTCAGGTTACCTCACTTCTGTCCAAACAGACAGGTGGAAGGGCTTTGGGCTTTTCACAGCTGGAACTGTACCACCAGTGGCAATAGTTAAGTATTTACTATGGAAAAATTGTATACTGTATACCGCTAATGTCTGATTGTCCCCTGTACCTTCTACTGTGGTGATTGTCTCAATGGTGGAACTGCTTCTGACAGCTCTGGTTGGCTCCATGCAGTCTGCTCTGCTTCCCTTTCAGGACCCCTTTAAACCTGGTTTAGGGTTCCCAGGTGGCTTACAGCCATTCATCTGGCCTCTGTCATGACCTCCCCAGGGAGAACCTCTACAGGTTCTCTTTGTAGACCTGAGAACTTTCCTCCCTGCCTCACACTGTCTGTGAAGCTGGTGTTATTTTGCTCTGTGGTGGGTCCCCAGTCACCTTTGGGCTTTTTCTTTGCCATACTGCTGCAGTAAATCCAATCCATTTGCACATCAGTACCTTTCTGTTTTCTTCTTCCCTGACTTCTGCCTGCTAACACATCCCTACGTCCAGTGACCTTAGGTACAGGAGGAATCCTCCTTAAGCCCCTATCCCAAAGGTGGCAACTCCTGCTATTAAATAATAATCATACAGCAGAGGGCTGGCAGGGACTCCGGGAGATCTCTGAAGATTTCCAAGGTGGAGTCACCCAGGAGTAAAGCGTGATGTGGGCACTAAGTGCTTCCAGCAATTGGGATGCCGCAGCCTCCCCAGCAGCCCACTGCAGCCCAGGAGACCGTCCTGGAGAAAAAGCACTTTCTCGAGCATAGCACAAATCCTTCCTCCTGCAAATAAGGCTGATGATTACTTGTCCTTCTTCTGGTGAATCTGGAGTAGAACTGATCACTGCTTTATAGAACCTTTTATATAATAACAAAGCAGCTTTTAGAGTAACTGAGAAAGAGGCGTTTGCTCACTTGCAAAGTCAGGAAATTCCCTGCCAATGGACATTCTTTGTCGGGGATCCTTTGCCAGCATAGGCTGAGCACTAAGCCCCACAATCTGCATTTTCCTTTTGAATGACTCCCACAAAATAAACCAAATATCACATCCAAGGAGATTTATTACATCCCTTCCGAGGGCAAAGCATTCCTCAGCTACATTCCACTTCTGTCTTTTGTGCTTAGGAAAGGGGAAAAAAATCGCTGTGATGCCTCTGGATCCCACCCCTCCAGGGCTTCTGTCGTTAATAAAGTCGAGCAGCTGGAGCCAGATTTGTCAGACTAGTCCTGAATGGCTGGCTCGCTCCTGCTGCAAGAGCAGCACCATCAGAGCTGTGCTAGGATTCCTGCTTCTGCTGGAAGACTAATAAATCGTGGCACCACGTTTCCTCAGTAAAACCATCTTTTGTTGTTCCCAGTGACACTCTATCCCCGTGCAGCAGCTTGCCAGAGTGGATCTTCTCGCTTCCTAGCTGCTTTGCCTTCTCCTGCCTCTGCATGATGCAAGAGTTTGCAATGCTTTTTGGGAGCTCAGATGTGCTCTCAGAGACTCTGCTTGAAGCAATTGCTCTCTCCAGGCTTTGCAGTGAAGCTTTTATCCAGATGTGTAAATGAGGATATGTATAGAGGAAGGGCAAGGTAGTGAAACCTCTGTTGTGTTATCTGAGCTTAATTAAGTTTCTCCCCTAGACAGTTGCTAATTGATTGACCTCAGGACTGTAAAAGGGAACAAATTTACCAGAGTTCATTAAAAGAGTAGAATTTGAAATTTGGATTTTTTTATTTTATAGATGAATACCTTTGACTGACGATCTTGCTGACTGATATTCATGAAACAAACTCTGTTCAGCAAATGTAGGTAGGTGGATTTGTCTTTTTAAACCCAAATGAGGGAAGTGGTGAGTACACAGATGCCTGTTAATCCTCACTGTGTCCCTTGCCAGCATTTATAGGTATCACTTAACTGCAGCTCTGATACTGCCTTCTGCCCCAGCCAAGGCCATGCTAACCAGCTTGTTGTCCATTCCAGCAAGGTATCAAGTACATTTCAATTTCACAGGCTTCAAAAGCTTTTCACAAAATTGATAAAAACCCCCTCCCCAAACCAAAAATCAGTTCACCTACCATAAAATGCAGTCACTGCAGGTGTGGGTGAAGCCAGCTGTGCAACAGGCCAACACCCAGGTACAATGGTGTAGTAAGTGGAGAAGGGGAAAAAGATGCTGTGTCCAAGGGGAGCTGCAGGAAGAACAAAGTGAAGAGGATTGTCTTTTCCCAAACAGCTGGAACATGGACTATACCAAACATTTAAAGATCGTTTCCAATCTGATGGTGTTCACATCTGTCCTACACAATCAAACTCTCATGTGAGCGGGAGTCACCCGAGTGACAGTTGCCTTCTTCTCAAATACATCAGGGCACTGTTTGCAGGCCTCCTCTCCAACTACTACTCTTGACCTTTTGTTTGACACAAAGGGAGCTCATCCTGTCAGGACTGAGACATAGCCAGTGTGCAGAAAAGGCTACAGAACATAAGGTATGCAGAGCAGTATGGAATAGATCTGCACATCTGAAGGTGTGAAGGATGAAGGAGACCATTATGAGCACAATGGAAGAGCAGCCACTGCCCAGGTGACAGGCAGCTATTAGAAGGCCAACTTTCACAACCAGCTCAGCAAAATCTCCTTTTATCACTTGTAGCCAATTCACTGCTGCTCCTGTCAGCCTTAAAACCATTTCAGATGGGTTTTAAAGCTATTTATAGTCTGGAGGGGAGAGTCCTATTATGTAGCAAACTCAAAAAGTAGTGTGCACACCCTGGATGCGGAAAGTTGCAGCATATTTTAAATTTCTCCTGTCAGCCTGTGAGTTGCTTCCCTTTTTTTTCCTTCCAAGGACAGACTGGTGTCCTGTTCCCTCCATCTCATCATCCTCAAAGAAGAAGCTCATCTCTTCTGAAGAGATTTCATGCATTATATGAAGGCTTTCAAAAATTTGATGGAGCTATGAACTGAACAGCAACATGAACAAATGACGTGTCCTACATGGTTTTCACTGTGAACACATTGCTACAGTTATGATTGCCTATCCATGTCCTAGGCTTGTTTGCCTCTAGGCCCTTCAGAGCCCTTCTGAGCTGCTTTTCTGTCTCTTCTGTTTGTAAAATATTTAACATATGTGAGCACTTAGAGGAAAATTCCAAGTTTCATGCTGTATTTGAAAGTTGTTGATTTGTTTAATCTCTGGTTTAAGTAGTGGTTCCCAAGAATAAGTCTCTAGTTGTGAGGAAGAGGGACTGTTACTGTTTCTGTAGTGAAATTACATTTGTTGACAGGAAGAACTGACCTTCCAGGAGAAGATGTTACAGAGGAAAGAGAGGGAGCTAAGTGTCTTCTCCTTGGAGCATATGGACTTCCCTGTCCTGAGCACACTTGTGACCCTCACAACTGTCTCCCCTACTGATTGCTCTGTCTGCTTCTTTCTCTTTCTTCTTTTCCTCTCTCCCCAACCACACCCACTATTTAACCATTTAGATATAAAAATAAAAAATAAGAAAACCACCCAACCCACTAGACAGAGGGTTTGCTAAAGAAGGGTAATTTTAAAAGCAAGTCTTTGAGGTCAGCGTGTAATTGTACCATTGGGACTATGTGATCTGAGACAAAAATAATCCACTGGGTATCTGGTCAAGGAGAGGATGGCAGCCTGCAGTGAGGGAAGAGTGACTTACATGGGATTGACCAGGCAGCAAAACTACTTGCTGGCATCAGAATTAATATCTGTGTAGAATACTGCAAAATATTCTGTCTGTGATGGGATCATTACAGCTGTTGCTCGGGTCACGGCCTCCCTTGGTCTGTGCCAGGAGGCACTGGGAATTTAAATGGTCTTCCACAGAAATAAAGATATGATGTGAAGTATATTTATATATTAACTTGCTCATGAGGAACATTTCAGGTTTGATGTGGAGTTTAGTGTGCTGAGGTTTTTTTAACGGTTTCCATTTTCAAACCCCTGTTTCAGGTACTTTATGAAAACCTGAATTCTGCAAAGGACTGTAAGCCATGCCCTCAGAATAAAGAAGGATGTTTTCACACCTATAAGTATCAGTTCCTTTCTTTGCAGTTCCTTCTCAGTTGTAAGTGACAGCAGTAAGTTATGTGGGCCATTCATATAATAAATTTTACCAGTATTTCCTTTAGTGCATTTTAAAAGAAGTAAGCCTGCTAAGTGCCCAAATATCTCTGCTGTCAGCTAGCCCTGCAAGTACAATACAGGGGGTAGAAGGACCACATCACAGTGCTTTGTTTTGTTTATAGTTCTCGAAGAGACAGTGGCAGCCCCCATCACTTGGAAATAATGATGCTAATTCTCTTACTAGGGCAAAACACGAACTGTTTACAGAGAACCATGGTTTTCCTGGCTTCAGAGGTGGCTTGGGGACACCAAGCAGACTTTCATCTCTGTTGTTCCTAAGACTGAGTTACTTTCACACTATCCCAGATAAAAAGCACCATAAAAATCAGTTTTGTTGTGAAAGAAGTTAAATTTGAGAGGAGGGAGTACTCTTGTACATTGATGCCAGTGGCTGGGGGTGTAGAGCTTTACCTGAATTGATGCCACTTGTTTTTTCAAGGTGCCCAGCCATGAACTCTCCAAGATTTCACTGTAGTTCAATATTTTCCTTTCTCAAACCACTGCCTGTGCATAAAAGGATTTATTTTTAATCAGAGACGAGTGCTGGTTGCAGGGGTCTTTACTTTGTGACCTTCAATTCTGTTTCTAGGAGGAGACAGTGGGTTTCAGTACCTTCTTGCTGTGGCTGTTTCTGGGCCAACCCTTCCCAGAACAGATGCCACTGATTCAGGAGGTCTTGCTGCCTCCCCTTTATTTAAGTGCTGGTTACACAGCTCCGCCAGGATCCATTGCCATTGTAAACCACGTTCAAGGGATAAGGAATTTAGGGTTTGGAGTCATTGTAGACCAGCCCTGGAGACCTCATGCAATTGTTTTTCATCCCTCTTACACCCACAGTTCTGCTAGATTTGGAGTTACTAGATTAGAGTGTTACAGAGCACAATTCAGACACTTTCCAACTTGAATTTTAGTTGGGAAAGACACACAAAACAAAGAAATTTGTGTTGTAAATTAGATTTCTCAGATTTTAGTGATTTGTCATGGTAATGTGGCACAATCTATGCAGTCATAGAAAAATTTAACAAATGCAAACTCTTCCAATGCTATTAACTTCCCCAGTGTGGCAGGGTGCAGTGACTGTAGGAGGTAAGGTTAATTTTAAATCATCTGTGGTAGAAAAAAGACATGGCACCCCACATGGGGAAGCATTAAACCTACAAAACAAGGATTAAGGTGGAAAGCATTATGCAGCCCTAGAGATCTATTTGGGAAGACTGGATTCATGGCTCAGTTGTTCTGTGCTCCTTTGTGCCCCTGTACAAGTCCAATGGGGTACATACTGCCCCTTGGTGCAGCTCAGGGCAGTGGGACAGCACTCAAACACTTCCCTGTGTGCACTGTGCTTGCCCACAAGCCAAACCAAAAACTGTAATTCAGAACTCACTCAATGGGGGTGATCTAAAAATAATAGGATTAAAACCAGTAAATGATGGTTTCCTAGGTTTGCCCGCCTATGTCGGAGCTGGCAGGGTGCATTTTCACCCAGTTCCCTGCAACAGTCAGAAGTCACCTAAGAGCAGGGAAGGTGAGAAGTTTCCATGTTTCCAGGAATTCAGGTGCCCAGGCTTTGAGAAAACTGTTAATTCTTCTGACATACCCAAAGAAAGGAAGATCTGGCAACACTGTTAGCCCTGTTTGCCACACAAACCAGAATGTCTTATTTCTCTTTTCCTAGTACATCTTTTCCTAGAAAAACTGGCTGCTCACGGCTTAGATGGGTGGTCTCTTCAATGGGTAAAAAATTGGCTGCATGGCCAGACCCAGAGAGTTGTGGTGAATGGAGCTAAATCCATTTGGCAGCTGGTTACTAGTGGTACTCCCCAGGGCTCCATTTTGGGGCTGGTCCTGTTTAACATATTTATTGATGTCTTGGACATTGGGGTTGATGGCACACTCAGTAAATTTGCAGACGACACCAAGTTGTGTGAGAGTGTTGATCTGCTTGAGGGTAGGAAGGCTCTGCAGAGGGCTCTGGACAGACTCAATCAGTGCACTGAGGACAACTGCGTGAGGTTCAAGAAGGCAAAGTGCCGGGTCCTGCACAACCCCAACAACCCTAAGCAGCACTATAGGCTTGGAGAAGAGTGGCTGGAAAACTGCTCAGCAGAAAAAGGACCTGGGAATGCTGATCAGCAGTGTCTGAATGTAATCCAGTGTGTGTCCAAGTGGCCAAGAAGGCCAATCGCATCCTGGCCTATATCAAGAATAGTGTAGCCAGCAGGACCAGGGCAGTGATCTTCCCTCTGTACTCAGTACTGGTGAGGCCACACCTTGAGTGTTGCATCCAGTTTTAGGCCCCTTACTTTAAAAAGTACATTGAGGTGTTGTCCAGGTAGAGGGAGACTGATCTTTTCTACCATGCCTACAGTGAAAGAACTAGAGGAAATGGCCTTACATTGAGGCAGGGAGATTCAGATTAAGTATTAGAAAAAAAGAATTTCACTGTTAGGGTGGTCAGACATTGGAATAGATTGCCCAGGGAGGTAGTGAAATCACCATCCCTGAAGGTGTTTAAGAGGCATCTGGATCTGTGCTGGGTGATATGATTTAGTGGTTTAAGGGTTACCATGGTACTGCTGTGTGGATGTTTGGATGTTTGGTGATCTTAAAGATCTCTTCCAACTTTGATGCTCATATAATGAGTGGATGTTAGAGATGCACGGGTGCAGAGCCATGGGCAGGGAGCTCTTGAGCACTTCAAACAGCCTCTTTCTCAGTGATGCTGCCTTTGGCCATGTTTCATGCTTCATGTTTTAGGCTGCTACTATACTCAAGTTCTTGATGAATCAAAAGCTGTACAGGAAATGGCAGCACCAAAGGGACCTGCTCAGTATGCCAAGGAGAAACAGCTACTCTGAGACAGAGGACCCAGAGACTCTATTGCCTTGCCATGGCTAACCTATCTACCCCACAGTCAGCTGCAGAAACCACATCTCTCCCCACTTCTGTTTCCTTGCTGGGCATCTCTTTAGCAGTCATGAGGGATTTTCCCAGTGAGGCTTACAGAAGGCAGCTGATAATTTTTATTTCTTTATTTCAGATCTCAATCCACGCATGAAGAGCATGCCACACTTGGCAGCAGCTGTATGAGACTTGCTGATCTAGGCAGTCCCTCCCCTTCTTTTTGCAAGTTGAGAAAGTCACGCTAGGGGCAACTTCACTCACCAGGGCTTCCCCCAGAGTAGTTCTTGCTCAGCAAGAGAGCAATAGGCTGGCCCAGGTGAGCTCCCCTGAGGCTGGGAGAGCAGCAAGGCCCATTCTCAAGAACAACTGCATGCCCAAGTGGTGTGGACAGTGCCAGCCTCACCCGGTTTTCCAGCATCCCACCCCAGCTCTGTGCACTGCTTGGGCAAGGAGAAGAAGGCAGGGGAGTTCACTGCTGAGAGTGACATGTCTGTGTGTGCCTGACAGCATCTGTTGCCATGGCAATGAGTATTTGAGCCTGAGCCGAGTTGCATCTTCCCTGAAGTTGTGAATTGAGCTTAGCTTTATTTATTTAAAACCAACAATAATGAGTGAAAGAAAGACAAGAGACACGTTACAAATCCCCTCGCACAGGACATAGCCAAATGAGTCAGAGGCACTGCAGGCTTTAATCAGCCCACCTGACGTCAAACCTCTCCATCAGAGGAAAGTGCCGCCTGGAAATGTCAACATGCCCAAATGGAAAGGCCAGAAGGTAAATCTTTTCCTGTGCTCACTCACTGAGTAGGAAAGAACAATTAAAATTCAGCCAGTTCCCTAGACACATCTTAATAGCACTCTGATTGAATGTTTTTCTCCTCCTGGTCTTCTCCCATCCCTGCTGTTTGCTGCCTGAGGACAAGACCTACTGCCTTGAAGGATCTTTCTAATGTATCATCAAACCCCAGATCCTGCAAGAACAAGGTGTTACCACCAGCAACAAAAAAGGGCTCTGTAGGAAAATTTTGTCACTGAAGTGACCTCTCCCATAAACACTAAGTTTACTATGCCATGATAGTGGTTCTCAGTTTCATACATGTGAATGTCCACGGGTAAAAAGAGCAACTTAGCTTGGACCCATGCCACTTGTCAACAGAAAGTTGGAATGAGGAAAAAAAGCAACAAGAATAAGACCATTTTTTTGCCAGAGGTGTCAGCCACCTAAGGGTAGGTCAACACCAACCCTGACAGATGCCCCACAGCAATAAGAAATGGTCATGGGCTGTAACAGATCACTTACTGGGAAGAAAAACCCTCTTGTATCCTTCGTAACAAAATGCAAACTTTGGGCCCCTGTAATACACACAAGGTGAGAAGAAGCCCCCAGCTTCGAATACAAGAATATCTGAAGTTCTTGAGTGAATATTTTAAGCTAGGTGTTCAAAAGGGAGAGGGGTCAGCCAAGGACACCTACAGCTTTATGTGCCCCTTTGACAAACATCAAGCTAGGAAGTCTAGGAAAACTATCCATTCACAGCCCACTGGTGTTTGCCAGGGGTGACAAAGGGACACATGCAGACATCAGGGAAAACAAGCACCCGGAGAAGGAGGAAGGAAGGAAGAATGTAAATGCAAACCGCATCACTTAAAAGCAGGGCAGCATTCCAGTTACTCCAAAGTGCTCCCCACACCCAGCACTGTACAGCAGCCAACCTGGTGGGCTTCTGATCTTCCCAAATCACTTAACACTTCTCCTTTTATTTTTGTCCTAAATGTGTTTTGCTTTGGTGGCTGATCCTGGCTACGTGCCTGAGACATTACACTGGGGTTGCTTTTCTCTAGATGTCTGTAATGAAGGTTTCTTCCACCGTGTTCTCTTCCCCCTGTAGTGAAAGTCTGTAATTACCACTGAGGGGTGAGGCAGACAGCCCTGAAACAATGTCATTTGAATGGGGGGTGAGACATGCCTGAATTGCTGGGTTGTGCTTTTCTCCTCACAGGATTTCTTGTGGATCTGGACCTTGCTTTTTAACCCTTGGCTGTATAGGGAACATCGTCCTCCCACTCCCCTGACCAGCCTGTGTGTGTGCTATATCTGCTTGGTTCTGACCAGGTCAGATTCTGCTGGATGTGGCCAAGATGCAAGTGTCCAACTTCTCTACCATGCTTGAGGGTCAAGTGGCACAGATCTGCATGGATTGCTCTCTAGTCATTCATGTGGGTAACTGGGAGTTTGGAGTTGACTCTATATGGCACATACAGTGTGTCAAAGCAGAGTTGTTGACATCCCTTGCCCTGACTCATCCAGTCCTGTTCCAGCAGCTTTTCAGCTGCCTCCTGTACCTGCCTCCTTCCCACTCCTTAATGCAAGGTATCTTCTTGATGTAAAATTCAGTCAGAGTGTGCAGCTCTTCATCCTTCCTAGGGAAAGACTGGAGTTATAGGAAATGGTTAGGAGAAATGAGGTGATACATCTCCCTAAGAATGACTCTTCAGGTTGTCTCCAGCCCTGTGAAGTCTGCCTGGGTCCCTTTCACAAGCAGATCTTGCAAACATGAAGGCTAAAAGCCTAGTAAATAAAAAGTACTGCATAGGAAGCAGAGGTGGCTACCCTCTTCTGCTGTCCTGCAGCTTCCCACTCATAGAGTGTCTTCAAATGCTAATAAACTGCTGGAAGGAGATGCCCTCATACTGAAGTTACTCTGCACCCAATCAGCTCTGCACCCAGAAAGTTGTCTGATTCTCCAGGGAGATTGCCAGCCTATGCTCTTTCTGAGGTATAGAGCAGGAAGGGGAGCTTGTGTGTGACAAGGCAAAGGAACAGTCTTTCCTTGCCATGGAGAAACTAAGGAATTACAAAGAGATTTTTCCTCCTATATCTATATAGTTACTTCCAAAGTGGTAAGCTTTCAGTTCTCATACTTTGGTACAGTACCCATTTACTGTCTGGGGGCTTTGCTTTCTGACATACTGGCAGAAAGACATATAGCCACAGGCAGCTCAGCAGCTCAGCCACATTCCCAGGAAGCTAAAGGGGTTCCGTGAAGGGATGCTCCTACGGTCTGGTTTCTTGTATTCAAGGCTTTCCTTTTCCTAGGTCTTTCCTCCTTCCTTGTCTGTTACTTGCTCCTTTTTTGCAAGGCTGATTTAAATCTATCCAAGGGTCCCAAATTTACCCCAGAAAGAATACTAATTGCAGTGCTGAGCTCTGTGGCTTCCCTTTCATTCCCCACATAGCATTAGGGTGCTCACTGAAACCACAGCATTCATGGATCTTTGCCATATGCAAACATGCAATTAATATGCTCTTCACTTTCCCCTCTACTTCCTAAGCAAGATCGGGGGGAAAAGCAAAAGTTGGGGTGCACATTTCCTTATGACTCACACGTGTGTGTCTGCACTTCTCTGCAGTGCTCCAGCATGGATCACACCTACCTGGATTTGGTGGTCATTAAAGAAATGTGTCTGCTTGCAGGCAGATATTTAATTTGATGTTCTGTGTAGCTGCACACAAAGCAACATGCAGAACACAATTAATTCCCTCTTTCAGTTATGGCAGCAGATCTATGAACACTCTGGTTTCACAGGTGTTACCCTCTTCTCTGTTTTTAGCAGGGAGCTGCAATGGGTGTGATCTCTCTGCTGGCTCCCCTCCCTGTCTTACTGCTGTTTGCTGGTGGTGGGAACAGGTGCTGGGTACCTGGCTGGGAATGTACACAGCAGGAGGAAGGAAATGGAAAGCAGCTGAAGCTGGCTGGAGAGAGAAGCGTGTGTTCAAGAGAGAGAGTTTAAACCAGCTGCTGGAAGGAAATCAAAAGGGAGACAGATTTCCTGGATCAGGCAGGGCCGTGGATCAGAGGACAAAGAAAGGCTCCAGTGATTGCAAGTCCTTCCTCAAAAGTTAATTTTTGCTAGAAAATGTTTTGCTGTATCACTCCCTATCTTGACCTTTTCCTGGATTTTTAATTGTCCCATAAAAACCTAAATGAAGAAATCACAGCCAATGGGTTGGATGTGTAACTACTTGTGCCATCACACATGACCTGACTCCTAAGGGCCTATCTGGAGACTAAAGTACCTCTTCTTTGAACTAGGCTGAAAGTGCCATTTCCATCCTCACCTTGTTCTCTGTGGGCCTTCAGGAGCAGAGGGGACCTACAGTGCAGCAGTTGCTCCCTCTACCCATGATGAAAACAGTGACCAAAACCACACCAACGCAATATATGGAGAAGTAATCAAATCCAGAGAAAAGACAAAACAAAATGAAGGCAGGACTGTTGCAAAGAGCGACCAAAGGGCCAAAGTATGGAGCCTGCATGACTCCAGAAAACTTTCACGGCTAGGAGGACAGATTGTGGCAGAAACTGCCCATTCCATCCACATGAACACCCATGCTGGAAAAATAAACAGGACAAATGGTATCTTTCACAGATTTGAAGTAAAAGCTTGTCTTTGGTGGCAGTCCTAAAGAGCCAGTCTGACCCCCAAAGCAAAGCAGTTCTTACAGCATGAATCATTCCCATACCAGCTGTCCAGGCTGCAAACACTACACAGATGACCCCTCCTGTAACAACAGAGCCTGCATGCAGCAGACTAAAAATCACTGACATTTCACCCTACATTCCTCAAGAAACACTCATCCTCAAAGAGTCTGTGAGACCTCCTGGCACAGTCCTAGGTGGGGGAACAAAAAGCTTCAGCCTGGCTTGTAGCAGAATGGCCTGGATTGCTGTCCACGTGTTCAAGCCCAGAGCCTGCTTACCTTGTCTTGTGTGTCCTGCTCACAACAATGCAGGGTGAAGGCAAAGCAAATGCAAAGTGGTACAATGTATGATGAGAGACTTGCAGTTCTCACTCCATGGACATAAAGGCAAGCAGTGGGAGCAGGACCAGGCAGGATGGAGCACAGGAGAGCAGGATCCATTTCTTATGAGAAATGGACTGATGATTCACTTCTCAGCATGATAAAATTAGCTTGGTTGGTCATACATGTGTATTTGCAGTACCAAATATGCTGAGGCCAGGACTGTCAGTTTGACTTACCTGATTGCCAGTTTGACTTACCTGATTGTCAGTTTGACTTGTTCAGTCTGAACATACTTTATTGATATTTCAATCTTCAGATTGCAAATAAATCTAAGTATAAAATCTGAGAAAACTGGGCTGTAAAGGAATTTGAACGATCATGTAATTCAGCCTCTGCCCCAAGGTTGCTTCCTGCTCTGCTGTATCTATGTCCCAAGAGATGGCAGCAGAACTTGGTTTTAAAGATGCTCTAGTAAGGGTGATGTACCATTCAAGTGTTGCAAGCGCTGCAGTTGCCAGGCCTCTGTTTCATCAGTGCCGCTCAGCTTGTTCTTTTTCCTCTTTGCTGCAGGCACCCATGTCCAGCTGCAGTAGCATATCTGAGTTTTTCTGAATTGCAATGACCTCTCCTCAGCCATCAACAATTTACCTGTCTCCAGGTCTCTTCTGGAGCACAAAACTGCTTGCCTGCAGAAATAACTCTCCTTTTTGGCTCCAGAGTGTCAGCAGCAACACTCTTGGACCACCTAGATGACATTTGCATTGCCTTTAGTGAACTGCACTCATGTCTGACATAAGCCAAGTGTCCATTTCAAAGCTCTACACGAATGCTAGGGATGGGGGTTCCCATCAGAGCTCTCCAAGATGCAACAGAGCAGCTTTCCTGTTCAAGACCAAAATGGCATATTTGTTGATTTTTCCTTGCTGGCAAAGGTGGAGCAGTGATAGGCAGAGAACCTGCATCTGGGCAGTTACACTCAGTACTAAAAGCACTGAATAGAAGCAGGGTTCAGATTAAGCAAGTTCTTTTTTTTTTTTTCTGAGATATTTTAATCTCCAGAATGGATTTCACAGCTCCTATCTGACTGTGCCAAAGCATTTTCCCTTCAGAGCACAGACAAACAAGTGAGGTTTACTTTGCTTGACCTTTTCTGATGACACTGCCACCCATGCTGTGCAAACCGTAGCTGACACCATCTGAGCTTCCTCAGCCTGAGGATAAATACAGTGTGTGTCCTGAGAAGAGGCTTCCTTGTGTTAGCTTGGGCGAGGCACTGAACCAGAAGCTCTTGGTTTCACCAGTGAGTCTTAGTTAGGGAAGCAATATCTGTGTTTGGTTTAGTGGCAGGAGGGGAAGCTGCCCCTGCTGTGGCTCTGTCTGTGCTCCATGACCCTGGCTGTCACTCCATTGCTATGGCAGGATTCGGTCTGTCTGCTCCTTGCACCTGAGAACCCTGCTGACTGGGATGTTAAAGGAAAGGCATCTTCCCCCTTGCTTGGAGACAGGTTTACTTCTTGCTGAAGGGTCTGGACATACTTCTTTTTCCCATCTCACAGTGGCAAAGGTTTTTGTGTTTCCCCCTTTAAACCCACTGGCATCTACATTAACAAAGAGGTTACTTTACCATTCAGGAAGTAGGAACAGCATTATTTTCTCAGCACAACTCCATCCTGGCTGAATTTATGTCTCTGACCTTTTACCCAAAGGCTCTTTACACTTGACTGAAACATAAGGTAAAAGTAAATGTAACTGAAAGAGCTCATTGTGTGCATAAGTATAAAGGCTTTTGTGTGCAGGATGTGGCTGTTTGTGCAACCAGCAGCCAAGGAGCACCTTGGGTTGTGCTGTTAGTTCTGACAGCCATGGAGAATGCAGAGCAAGAGCCTGGATGGATGAAAACCCCGTGTCCGGTTCAAGCACAGACTCCAGCCAGCTTCAAATCAGCACTTCTTTGTCAGGACCCTCACCACTGGCAACTTCCGATCAAGTTTACCCCAGGAGAGATGTGCTGCGGTCTTTGGGGTTTTTTTATCCAGATCGCTGTGACCAAGAAAGCCCCTCCTTGGAGCTGGGACTACAGTCTGTTCTCTGTGGAGCCATGAAAACAGGGACAGATTAATAAAACATCAGGGCTTCTTCAACGGGATTATTATAAGTGGTTTTCCTGAGTGTTGGTTGGAGTAATGATCAGAGAAGACAGGGATCCATAATCCTATTTATCTGAAACCATATAATCTTCCTGAAGCTCTTTAATGGTGCCCAGCTCTTTAATTACAGAGCAGCCACATATGCTGCTGCAGCCAGGCCTACCTGCAAGCCCACTGCGGGGAGCAGGGACAAGGAGACCACCCTGCCGGCTGCCTTTCAGGCTCCGACCCCGCGGAATGTCCATCTTTCCCGGCGCTGCTCCACGAGGGAGCAGAGGAGCCACCAAAGCC
>VXBI01001410.1:165607-181766 GCA_013397375.1 Toxostoma redivivum | reverse complement strand
CCGCACTGAGCCCGGCCGGCCGAGCGCGGGGGCGGCCGAGCCCCGCCGCCGCGGGCACCATGGACAGTATCTTAGAGCCCTTCCCCGCCGAGCGGCTCTTCCCCGCCGCCGGCACCGGCTTCCTCGACTTCGGCGACTTCAGCGAGGCGGACTTCCTCAGCAATGTGGTAAGGGACCGCCGGCAGCAGCACCCCCACTCCGGCGGGGCCGGGCCCGCAGCGGGGGCGGGGGNGCCCACTGCGGGGAGCAGGGACAAGGAGACCACCCTGCCGGCTGCCTTTCAGGCTCCGACCCCGCGGAATGTCCATCTTTCCCGGCGCTGCTCCACGAGGGAGCAGAGGAGCCACCAAAGCCGGCCGGCCGGCTGCTGACAGGAGAGTTCGTTCAGTTCGTCAAGATGACAGGGCTCTGCCGGGGACCAGCAGCGCCCTCGGGTCCCTGCGCAGCTCCGGGAAGAGCACGGGAGCCGCGGGCGGCCACCGGCCTCGCCCCGCCCGGCGGAGCGGGGGCTGCCCGGGAGGCGGGGGCGCTGCCTCGAGGGGGTGTCTGCGAGGGAAGTCCCGCCCCNGCCCCGCCTGCCCCGGGGTGCCCCGGAGATGCAGGTAGCCGGGTGCCGCCGTCGCACACGGCCGGCTCCCCGCTGGACTGGCCCGGCCGCTGTTCCCCGAGGAGACCCCGCCGAGGAATCTCAGGGCTGTTCTACACTATGGTTTTATGAGCCTGATGGCTGGGGAGAAGTGTGCGGTGCCCAGACGGGGACTGTTCGACCTGCCGTGTGTGAGCTCGGGCAGCACCGGAGGCATGGCCGATTGCCGTCGGGAGAGCTTTGGGCTCAGCGCCTCCTCTCTTCTTTGCCTGTAACTTTTCCTCAGAGTGGCATTTGGGAGATGAAGCATCTACCGCTTGGCGCTTTGACTGGGCTGATTTACTTTGGAGAGAAGGGTGAGGGGGAAGAGTGACTTGGGAGGAAAATGTGTTGCCAGTCTCAGGGAACCAAAGGGGCATTGTTCACCTCTAGGGAAACTGCCCAGCCTCTCCCAGGAGTCAGGCGAGTTCTCAGTCCAGCAGCTCTCCCATGGACAGACTCTGCTGTAGAGCTCGAGCTTTCCATGGGAGTTTCCATGGGATCCTGCAGCCCCTCTGCCAGGCAGGACTCAACCCTGAGGCAGAAGTGGGAAGGGCCCCACCCCAGAGGTGGTTTGGAGTGAGGGTATCCGGCGCTGGGCAGCAGGGCACTGCCTGAACGCGAGGCTCCGCCAGCCTCTGGGCGGCCGCAGCCGTGGGACAGTGTGCCTGCTCCGGACAGAGATCTGAACAATGACTTGTTACTCCCCTTTCACAGTACTGGCACCTCCCGTATTCCCGGTGAAGCACTGTGAGCGTCCCTGAGGACTACCCTTGCAGCGGGAGCAGGGAACAGGGAGAGGATGAATCCACTTCTGCATTGCTACACAAAAGATATCTAAAGCCTTTTATTTTGCCTCCTTTGTGAGGGAGACAGTAGAGATGCAGAATTTGCATAAATATTAAATGCACTGCACCAAGCAGAGGCACACAGGGTCTGGGAAAGAGATTATGGAGGTAGCCCCATCCCTCAGAGATCTTGCCAGCTCCTAATTTCCGAGATAGTGCTGTGTCTCAAGGACTGATTCCACTGGGGTCTACCAGAGGCAACAGTCCGCAGTGTTCAGGCAGACTTTCCAATGTCACATCACCCCAAGACGGAGCACTTGCCTTGCCTGCTTATATGTGAGAGACCTGTTGCTAGGAGTTTTGTGCTTTCCCTAATTCTGTACACATCCAGCGTGGATGAAGCTATGCTGATAGGAAGTGCTTTATGCCAAGACTATTTATTCCTTTACCAAAATGAAAATAGTGTGTATTGGCACCAGACCTTTTACCAAGTGCAACATGGGCTGTGATCAGAAGTCAGGGAATCCCTAGCCAATACAGGTGGTATCTTTTAATAGTTAAACACAACTTCTGCATGCAAGCAAACCCTGTAAAAAAGAAGCTTTTGTGTAAGAGTGCCATCTGGTGCCACCTGCCAGGACAGTGTGTTTAAAGTGTGTGGTGGCCGTGAGCAGAGTGGCTCTGTCCTGCCTCATTTAAATGGCTTTTCTGCTTGGAGAGCTGCTTCTGGAAGCAGCTTGCCCTTGTCTTCTCATTTAACTGTGTTGCAGTGACTCAGGCATAGTTGTGCTCAGCTGACAGCAGAAAAGCACTTTTTTAAGGCTTTTTTTTTTCCCCCTGTGGATTTTTTTCCCAACTGCCAGCACCACAAACTTCTGCTGGAGAGAGTCAAGCTGAAACCTTCTCTTCCTACAGATGATACATATAAGAGATTCTGTAGCCACTTCTCGCCTACCAAATCTGTTGGTGATACAAGAGCCAGAACGTAATACATCACCCTCTTTGTTCTCACTCTGCATGACAATGGGGAGGATGGAAGAAATACACTTGGATTTTCTTACTAAATTCAGCAAATCTCCTGGGATCTTGCAATGTGTGGAGAAGTTCTTTTGACATAGAACTGTGCAAAGCAAAGCATCACCGTGCACAATAGCTCACAAAGTTGCCAGTGCCTTTGCTTCAAAGATGGGCAAACTTTTCCAGATATTGTTCAGCAGGCATTTTTCTTAAAACAGGCCAGGCATTTCAGCCATAAAATGTCAGTATGAAATTTTAGTGAGTATGATTTCCTCTTTTCAGAAAGGAAGCAGAAAGAAAAGATGGATGAACCTTACTGCAGAGTCTGTGCTCCTTTGGGGCAAGAATTGTGTGTCTCTAAACTGCTCTCTTTTCCACAACCTTGGCAGTCCTAATGAGTCATCTTGGTCTTTAAAAAATGGTTCTCTGTATTGTTCATCTGAAGCTGTGACAAAGAATTCATTAAGGCACGTCTGTAGATGCGTCTTCAGAAAGGACTGTGTGCTTGCAACAGAAAACAAAATTGAATGTGTGGGGGCTGCCTTTCAGAGACATCTGCCCAGGTTGCAGGAATAGGTTGACAGAAACCTCATGAAATTCAGCAAAAACACACCCCAACTCCTGCCCCTGAGATGGATGGATGGACAGATGGATGGACGGACAGACAAACTGATCCACCAAGGATCATGGAGCACTGGTGTGCCCCAGTAGCAAAGGCAGCTAGGAGCAGGAGTGACGTGGTAGATAGACACAGGGAAGTGATTATCCCCTTTTTCTTGAGAATTGTAAAACTGTGTCTCAAATACATTGTCCAGTTTTGGGCTGCCTGATAGCAGAAAGACATGGATAAATCTGAGTGCATCAAGGGGGTTGTCACCAAGGTAACTGGGAGATGGAGAATTTCTCCTGTGAGGAGTAGCTGAGGGAGTTGGACTTCCTCAGCTGGAGAAGAGGCAGCTCCAGGACCTTGCAGAAGCCTGCCTGCACAGCTGAGGAAGTTACTGAGAAGATGGAGCCAGGATCTTTCATAAGTGCATGGCAGGAGGATGGGTGGTCAAAAACTGGAACGGGAAAGGTTTAGACTGCGTATTAGGAACCAATTTATCACTATGAGGATTCTGGTTTTGTTTTGTTGGTTTTTTTTTTTAATCTTACAGAGAGTGGTGTCTGCTTGTTAATTGGAGGTGAAATCTCCAAAGGACACAAAATGCCTCTCTTCACTTAGCTTCTGCTAACTGGACTTACATAGGATGGCTGCTAACAGCACTATCAGTCTCCTTTTGCTCAAGAGGCCACATACTGCTCTTGAACTTAGACAACTTTGCTCATCTTTTTCTCCCAGAAGGACCTACCATATATGAAGCTAATCCTTCATGCAGTGCCTGATTATCAATTTCACCCATTTATGTTCTGCCCAGTCCAGCATTTCTGATCATTTCTGCAAGTAACCATCTATTTGCTTATGGTCTATTACAAATGCACTCAGAGAGCTCTTACTTTCTCATTCAGCTCTTATCAGTGCTGTGAAACTCTTCAAAAGACCTATCTCTTGAGTCAGATTCACCACTGTGCTTCACTGGGTTTGTGACACTGGTGTCAGAAGGAAGACAGAATAAACCAACCAAACAGGAGTAATGTGTTTCTTTTTAACCCAGTGCCCCAGTGGGCTTGTTTATTCCCTCTGCCTCTGTGTTTTATAGTGCAAAAAACACCTTCAAAGATGACTTTGGATATTTATGTAAACACAGCTTTATTTTGACTCTATGCTTTTGAAAGCATATACTTTACCTCCTTCAAGAGACATCAAGGCAAGAAAATGGCCTGCACGCTTACTCAGGTCTCCACTGTTAGAAGCTGCAGAATGGCTGTTGAGGCTGTCTCAGGAGTGCTAACCCAGCTTCTCTGGGGAATGTACACTAATGCACTCTTTCACTGTGTGATCCTATATGCCCAGGCAATGTGGCAGTTGGTGTTATCTAGAGCCTACAAAGGGACAGCAGGATGGGAGAACTGCCTGTCTCAGTGGGTTTGCTCCTTGAGTGCAAACTGGGTGTTAGGCTTACTTTGTGCTCTTTCCTTTAATATTGTCCTGGCCTCCGGGAAGAAGAGAGTGGCAGGACTGTACATAGTGAGCAGGCTGAGAGTGATGCTGGTGCGACTCATAGGGGAAGCTTCCCCTGAAGGTGAAGAGAGGCTATTCACCGTGGATGACTGTCACTCTCACAGGAAGCCTGTACACACTTTTATTCCTCTTATGCCTACTACAGGGACATAAATAGCACTTAAGTGGTGCTTAGGTGTTGGACTGACCTTTGGTCTGAGCAAGTTTCATGCTCTGTAAACTCCCTCTCACCATCTGAGTGCACAGTAAGGATGGAGAGCTCAGGCAGATTTGGTCACCCACTTTGTATCCCTTGCAGTTGCTAGAGAGAGGAGCTCTGCTGTAATGGGAGGCTGTCTCCAGGACTGATGGTAATCTCTTGTGAGGACACATGCAGCAAGCATTTTGGCCCTCTGTTCCTGTGCCTGACAAAATTTGGTCAGTAACACATTTATGGTTAATCTGCCAAGTACTGGATATGGAAAGGCTATTTTCTTTAAATTTTTCTTGGAACTTGCCGGCCAGATTCCTGTAGGATCTGGAGCACAGATACAGAGACCTGATAGGGCCATCAGACCTGGCCTAATGGAAATGAATCCAAAGATAATAGTTCCCATATCTTTCTATTTCATCAGTCTCTTTGGATCCATCTCATTTGGATCCAAATTGGATCCAAATTTGGATCCACTTTGTGGCTCTGCTGCTCCTTACTATGTCATGGGGGGACTTACACTTGCAGAAGTGCTAACAGCAGGATGAAACCAGAGCTGAACATGGGTCCATGGATCTCTGAGTCTGGGTGTCTGAGCATCGTTGCCGTAGAGTCACCACCAGGAAAAATGTTTCCCTTTTGGTAAAGAAGAGGGGAAGAGATTTGAACTTCATTTGTTCACTTAGGTCAATACTTATTCCAGAGACTGTGGATCATTTGTGTGTCGTATGTGCCAGGAAACTGATAAACATTTGGGATAGTCTTCCTAAATAAACACATTCATCTGTTGGACAACTGCCTGCATGTGCTGGGAACCCATTGCCCTAAATTATCATCTCAGCCAAAGTGGGAGAACCCATTAACTGTGCTTGCAGAACTAGGAGAGAGGCTACAACTTAGAGCAGGAGTGCAGGAAGGTCTATGTCCAAAACAGGGTTAAGCAGTGGAGGCAGAGCCGTCATCTTGGTGGGGAGAAGCAGGAAAGTCTTTGGTGCAGTGCTTGCAGAGTAAACAAAGAGAGGGTTTGGCAGGAGGTGGAAGTACATCTGTGCACACAGTCCACTCCCACCGAGGGAGGGTGTCATCAGCACCAGCTGGGAGATGCTGGAGTTGTGTACTGCTCAGTCCATGTCTGCCAGGTGATCCTCATCCCCTATGACATAAGGCAGCTGTTCAGTGCCACCACTACCCCTTTCAGAGAGGGACAAACCTGAGACTCATTTGTATAGATCAGGCTGTAGAAAACGTCTAAGACTGGCCCACTGTATCTCCTCTTGTTACCAGTACAAGTGGACAAGCTTGTACTGTATGGTGGCTTCTGAATTTAATGAAATATGTTCTATTCATTGATGAAAAATGTCTTCAGGAGCTCATCTGGTACTCCACTGGTCCTATCCTGTGCTGCTCCGGTCTCATCCATGACTGGTGCTGTGCTGGTCCCATTGGTGCTGTACTGTTCTTGCTGAAGCCTGGAATGGAGCTGTCTCTGGTAGAGCAGGGCTTAGGAAAGAAGAGCATTTTCTGAAGCAACCCCTTAAAGGGGAATTTAGAACTTGAGATTTCATAGCCACAGTTATAGCTGCACTATTTAAAATATGGCCAGGCTGACACCTCTGGGACTTACTGCTGTGTTTCCTCTGAGAAAAGTTATTCCTCTGCTTTCTCATTTTTTTCCTCAGCATTTCTCCATAGGTTTTAAAGTAGTATTTAATTAGGATTTAGTAATTACTTATTTACTATTTAAAGAATTCTCAGTGTTAAAGGAAGTAAATGAAAATGCTTAATGCTCTGGAATTGTCTTTGGGACGGCCACATGACAGATCCTCTGCACATAACCACAGGCAGGATTGTTCTTGATACAGCAATTTGATTCTCAAGACTCACTTGTTCCAGCGCATTTCAAGGAAGGGATGAGTCAACCTACGAAAGCTTATGCATCCTTGTCCTGTAGTGGACAGTCCACTGTAAGAAACCAGGTGGTTTATAAAAGCCAATTGGTGACTCTCCTTGCTGCAGAGTGACAGGAAAACGGTAGGACACCAGCAATGGAGCAAACCATTATAGCTCTCCTAAGAAATGCCCCAAACCTGTCTCTTGGCCTAATTTGGCTCAGAGATTTCCCAGGGAAATTCCAGATCTGTGCAGCAAGGTACAATGCAGTCACCTATGCCTCACAGGCGACCTTGTAACCAGCATTATTCCCCTTCAGGAGACATGTCTGCTGGAGGAGCCAAGTGTGTTAGGCCCTCAATTCCAAGCCAATCTTAGTCCTGGGATTACTACATCCTACCAATCCCAGCTTTCTGCCAGGGACTGTATTTACGCATCTGAACTGCTAGGACTTGTCTCCATATGGGAGATGAGAAGTGAGAACAAAGGTGGAACCAAAGCCATCTTTCTCAGCTGACCCCCATGCTGGCACCATCTTTTTTTTTTTTCCCTGCAGCAGATGACTTCTGTGCGAGCAACCTCAGTGTAGTTTGGTATCCTCTGACTGAAATCATCGATCCAGTTTTCAGCCTGGCACTAGGACAGTGGGTGCTTGCATGGAGCTCTTCTCTTACTTTATCCTGTATGTGGAGCTCAACTTGTATTGTAAACTGTTAGGTGTTTCCTTGGGTTGGTGTCTGCATGTTTTGCAATGTTCCTCAGAGCAGAAATAGCTGAAAGGTTGTGAAGAGCCAAGGGCATGGCCAGAGTGGCAAGGGACTGCAAGTAGCATGCTGAAAGGCAGACTGTGTCTGTCAACCCAGTTGTTCCCCATGTCTGCCATGCAGTGTTTACATCTAACTTATTTCCAGCTGCTCAAGAAAACAAATTTTACTTCTGCTTTCCTGTACGGTTACATCATTCAAAGTTTTCCTTTCCTGTAGTTTTCTGAACTGCCCCAAACACTCAAGCCTTATCCTCTTACCTACCCCTTTCTGACTTCTTTATTCACCTTCTTTTCTCTTTCTTTGTGGCTCTCCTTTGACTTTTATTTTCTTAAACCTGTCCAGGGCTATCTGCCTTTGAAATCATATGGCCCTGCTCTGGTCTGATCTGTGTCCAAGTGATAGATGCTTGACACTTACCTTGACATATTGATTAGCCAGAACAAGGTCTCTTGAAGGTCTGAAGTGCACATATCCACATATTCTTTCACTCCTTTCTTTCCTATCCTATTTTATCTTCTCATTTTCTAAGACTGCAAAAATTCCCCACACAGCACTGTGCAAGGCTATTCTCCCTGAAACTGCTACGTAATCTAAACCAGTACTGGAGTAATTAGTACCATCTTTAGAGCTCAAAGGTGATGCCTTGTGTGAGGTCATTTTTTACGATCACTATCCAGGCTGTTCCAGAGGAAACTCACCCCTGATTACCTCAGCAAAGTTGCTTTTGGCTTCTTTACACTGTGACTTTGTCTTGATTAGGAAAAATGTTCATTTAGGTCAGTCTGGCTGACCCGATTAGCAAAGCCTGCTCAAAATGCAGTTAGCATCTTTCGTAGAATAGATGCAAAACATACTGCTTTCAGCTGAGCAATTTGTGCCAGGAATTCCCCTGCAACAGGGATGTCAGGGCTCCCTTGGGAGGAACCTGGCAGCTAAGGCTGGAGGAGTACTACAACTTGGGCCTGACACCAACTGTGTTGCACAGGAGAGAGCTGGATGCTACATTGGTTGTGGACATTTCTATTGGATTGTCAGCATTTCTCCTGCAGGTGAACTTTCTTAGATCAATGCCCAAACAACATCCTCCATGCTGGCTCCTCACTGCAGTGTCATGAGATCACTGGCTCCTTTTCTCGATGGCATGGCACATCCAGGGGGAGCACTGCAGCTCAAGAATAACCCATCTCTGCTGTTCGAGGTGCAGGGGGTCTACCATAAGAACCTGCTCTGGCTCTGCAATATTTGCAGCCCTCTCACAACTTGGAGGAGAGCTTTCCCCTCCAGAAGGGCAAAGAGGTAAGGGGAGACCAGGATGAAAAATAGGACCAAGTTCCAGAGCCTCAAGAGTTAATTGTTGCACGTCAGAGCAGCTTGATATTAAATGAGTCTGCTAAATTCGTGACAGTTGAAGGAAGGAGCTGGGCAGGTGCTTTTGGCTAAGCTCACTGCTGTCCCAGGAGGAGGGACTGCAAGCCAGGCAGCTCAGGGAGGAGGAAACCAGCTCTGACATTTGTAAAGACTGTTGATGGAAGGTTTCTTTCAAAGACTTTTCAGTCTTTAAATATGAGAGCTCTTTGCCCAGGGAGTGCTGGAAATATGGCTCTTCTTTCCAAGCAAATGTGGCAGGCTCCCAGAGTTGATGAGGTGCTGTTGAGCCACAAATACTGAATTACCAATTTAATGATACTGGGTTTGTTTTTGTTGTGTTTCTCCTGTCTTTATGGACAGTGCTGCAGTGAGGTTGTTGGGAATGGGAGAACTGTATTTTAGTCCTGGCTCTGCCAGTTTCTTAGTGTGTGATCCTCCGGGTGTCGCAGTGATGCAGTTTTCCTTACTATAAAAAAGTGGACATCCTTATTCTTACTGAAAAGGAGCAGTCTCATCAATGGGTGAAGCAGATTAACTAAGACTGGAGTGGGGTTTTGCTAATAAGTATATGCTGGGAAAGGTCCATAGGAGCTATTTGCTTCCCTGGTTGAACTCTTTTTCAATGACTTTGCAGCTACACATGGTATTTGCCACATTTTCAGTTTGGCTGATCTATTCTCCACTGATATCCCAGCTATCCTTTACCCCTCTCCTTATCCCTTCCTTATCCCTGCGGACTGCAAATGTCACTATCTGACCTCAGATACCTCAAGCTAATCCAGAGTAATCTTTCTGTGTCAGTATGAATGACTGCGTTGGTCAGCATCAGGATTTAAACTAAAGTACTTTTGGCCCATGCTGTTACTGGCTTGACCACTCTGGGCCTTACTGAAAACTAAACAGTTTGTGCTTTATAAATCCAGTGAATGGGCTGTACTCATACCTCGTCCTCCACTGTACAACCAGATCCTGGTTCAGGCACAAAACCTAACTTCTCCATCAGTTTGGTGCAACTTTCTGAGAGCACCCTGTTACATTTTTGCCCCAAACTGCTGCATGGTCAGTGCTGGGCTGAGTTCTCAGGCTCCCAAACTATTTCTCCACTGGTTTGTAAATGAGAAGGAGGTAGCAAGCTGAAAATACCAGAATGTCATTGCTTTATCGGTCCCTAGCAGGACACTCAAGACCCATGTCAGTCTTTCCTGCTGCTCAGTGCATGGTTTTGCACTTTTCCTTTCTTTGGAGGTGCCTTTTCTTCACAGTAACTCTGTCTGGCCTGTTGTAAAGTTAGGATTACCATCATCCATCAGGAGGAGTGATGCAGAGGTTGCTTTTCCATTCTCCTATCCTTCTCCTGCTCTTCAGGTTTGTCAAAATATAATTGGCAGCAGTCCAGCAGCTGGATTAGCAGTAATTAATGAGCAAATGGCCTGCAGCCCTTTTTCAGACCTGGCAAAGCACATACCTTTCACTTTTTTCTTACATGGTTTTGAGCTCTTTTTTTATCATGCTGGGAGAGAGTGGAATAGCAGCAGATGCTGCTCTGGTCAATACTGAGGAGTGAACAGAAACTGCTGTGCTCCTTTATTTGCTGCTAATTAGTACCAGCATGGTAGGTAGAGGCTGCTAGCTAGGACAGTAAAACTGTTTTTTCCCTCCCTTGCAGCTGCAGCCACAGTGAGCAGTCAGTGGCAGCTGTAAGCAGCTGGGGTGACCTGCAGCAGAGCAGGAGCAATGCTGATTTCTTAATTTTCCTGCATGCTTCAGGCTCCAGGCAAACAGCCCTTTCAACCTTCTCCTTTGTGACCTGGAGCTGAAGTCCCAGGTGAGGTGAAGGCACACATTATTTTGTCAAGCCCAGCAGCCACAGTGTGGTGAGGTCACTCAGCAGCTTTGATACCTACAAGTAAGTGCCACAGACCCATGTCCAGTCCAGTTGCCCATCCACTGGTCTCAGGTGCCTTTCTGATATTTGATGAAATTGAATTTTATGGAGTTGTCAGAGGATTTATTTACTTACTCTGAGGAAGAGTGAAACATGCCAGAAGGAATGGAGAATAGGGAAAGAAAGAGAGAAGAAAAACCAAAGATGAGAGAGGTAGCTATGCAGCTAGCATTCCTGAGCCATCTGGACCTGTTGGCATGGCCCCATCTGGATGGGCTCACGTGTTCATCCACAGCATGATGTAATCTTCATTGTCCAGCATTTGGTATTTCTCCTTGTGCTGGATGGCCTCATATCTAGTGCATGTCTGGAGCGGGCATTTTGATTTCCTGTTGCTATTTGTGGACTTTTCCTGGCCGACCCTCAAGAGCAGCTCAGGCAGTTTGCATTCCTCAAGCAGAAGCAGCAATGCCACCCTGCCAGCAGGAGCGGATGCCAGCTGCAGCCAGCCTGCCAGCCTGGGAGAGGCAGCCCTGCACGGGGAACCAGCTGTGGTTTGCACTGTGCTGCAGCTGGAGAGAGAGTGACACCTCATCCTGGTGCTTGGACCATGGCAGCTGAGCTCTGCAGTTGGCTCAGCCTTCAACACCAGCACAGAGTGGGATGGCAGGACCAGCGTTCCCGGATGCTCATGGGCTTTCCTGCCCTGCTGGATCTTGCAGCAGAACAGGAGGAAGGAGAGTTTTACTTGACCCACGACCTATTCTTCCCTTTGGTAGATATGAGTAAAAAGCAACTGATGATCTCAGTTAATCTTCTTTACAAATACCAGCACCAGAGATTACCAGGGCTCTTGACTGCCCTATGAAGCAGATGGGCTTCCCAGCACATAGGAAGGGAGGCTGGGAAGGATCTGGTCTGGCATTGCCAAGTACCCAGTCTTGATAGTGGAAGGCCTGTCATCCCCTTCCCTCCATCACTCAGTGCCATTTGCAGGAGGCAGTGCAGTCTAGTCAGAAGGGTTCAGTCAGGTTCCCACCATGTTCTGTGGGAGACTGCCATGCCTCATCAAGACCAGACATCTCTTTTTTTTCTTGTGTCCTTCCTAGCATATGAAATGAAGATTTGTATATCTTCCTCCATAAGAGCACATTGTTTGAAGATCTTTAAGTCACAGGATCAACACAGGAACAAAACAGCCTTCTTCACTACATAAACTCAGTGTGTAGAAGGGCAAACAGTCGAGCCATAGGTCTCTCCCCACTTTTAGAATCAGAGCAATTCCCACCCTCCTGCATGGTTGGGGAAGTCTGAGACGCTCCAAGGATGAAGATGGGATTTCTCTACCATGTACCACTGCTGCAAGCAAACCTCAAACCCAGCAATATAAAGGCCTGCTTCAGATTATGCCATTCTCCACTCTGACTCAAGATGTGGGTAGCTGTGTGATGATACATTAGGCAACAGTTTGACCTGAGCATCCAGTCCCTCCCTCCCTAACAATGCCTCATCCTGCCCACATGCCTCCCTTAGCTTTGTTTCCTCCAGGGGCTTGGGAATGGGGAAATTGAGTGCAGTGACCCTCAGGGAGCAAAATTATTTTCAGTGAAGAATCCTACTGCCTGGTTCAGAAGTCATCCTGTTTGCATGGGAAGGGAGCAGGGCTTTGCTTTCATAATAACCCAGGGACAGCCTACCAGGGATGGACTCCCTGGAACCACAGAGCTGAGCTTTTCCACCCAACTCAGCTCTGTTGAGTGAGAGAGTAGCTCTGGAAAATGATTGCCTCTTTTTAAACCAATTGGCAAAACTCTTGCATCTCTCCTGGGAACAGGCCAGGGATTCTGAGTCACTGCTTGAGTGGGTTGTGGCCAAGGTAGTCGTACCCAAGATATTAAGTGAGAGAGATCCACCCAAGAGTGCCAGCAGAAAGAGAAATAGTCATGACCATAATTAATATAATGATGAAAAGATTCAGAAATGCACTGCCCACTCCAAAAATAAAGTTTGAGGACAACTCAAATGTTGTAAAGAAAAGAGAGGAAAGAGTCAAGAAAGACCGCCAAAGCCTGCAATGTCAGCTGCAATGCAAGGAGTCCCATCCAGCTGGCCTGGGTTCAAAGAGCTCCTATTGTCCAACAGCATTTCCAAGACACCATTCAAAACGTTCAGAAAATAAACCCAAGATGCAGGGTGAGATTTATCACACAATAAAGGCAAGCCAGATGTGTGCACCCTTTCGGAGAGAGACAGGAGGAAGGAGAAGGAGGAGTGAAGTGGGGGGGTATCAAGCAGCAGAGGCATGAGGGAAGAGGTTGGCATGAGAAGGCCTGATGCTGTGAGGACCCAGGCAGGAGCAGGGGACTGGATCTGTGCTGGGACACATATTGGGAACTTGTGAAAGGTTTCCTGTATATCGAGAACATCATACTTGGGAAAATTCACTTAGCATCAAGGTTAAGGGACAAAAAGGGAAGATCTCATTGTTGCATTTTTTCTTTTGTTGCACATAAAACCATGATGAAAACTGAAAGGTTGCCTATTGTCCTGAGTTATATATCTGCAAATAAGGCCCTGTCAGAAAGAATGTCCAAACCACTGTAGATTTTGTCTTGATTTTCACAGTCTTCATTATTGCTTTACAGCACTGGCTACCATGGCAGGGCTGTAACTTCTTTTGCCAGAGGAATCACTCACTTCCACTTGTAATTCGATTATGTTAAAATCTATTTAACATAATCAAATAATAATAAAAACAATTAATTACACAGAAAGATAATTTAATATTTGTATATGCTGCTAACATGGAATTACATGACTACAACCTGCCATCACTAGATAACTACTCATGTTCTCCCTGCCTGCAGAACAACCTGGTGGCCATGCCATACCACACTCCACAGTTGAACATGTGACTTGGATTTATTTGTTTTCAGAAAAATCTATGGCAGTAAAGACTTGTTAATCCAAGAGCAAAAAACCCGAGAAAACATTTTGGAGGTTTAAGCTAGAGAGTCCCTCTTTGCAGTGACTCATGTGTTTGGTAACTGTATTTCTCTTCTACAACAGTTGGTTGTTTTTTGTGTTAGTTTTTTTTTGTTTGGGTTTTTTTGTTTTTGTTATTTTTTTAAAAGTCTGGATGTATCTGGAGCCTTTAAACTGAGCTCAGTTGCAGATGACAAATTTGAAGCATGAGGCACTCAGCTCTGTAAGGAATCAGAGTGGTTCCTCTCAGCCCTAAAACACATGAGGCTATCCATCATCTCCCTTGTCCAGGGATGTCCAGAAAATGGATTCCCAAATCCACCAGAGACCACTCCAATGCTGGGGTGCAGATGTCTGCTTGATCTCTGAGGCAGGAGCTTTCACAGCAGGAATTCAGGGTGTATGTAATAGGTTTCCTGGCTTCAAAGGACCATGGGATCTTTTCTTCTGAGAAGCTTCTGACATTACTTGAGTACATGATACCATGCATCTCCACATTTCAAGTTCTTTTCACCAGCTACAGGCTCCTGGGCCTTGTTGTGAAGAAGTCTGGCTTGAAGAAGGGATAGCTAGAGAGCCAGGTGTTGGGAAGGGGTTTTCATAGGCTTCCTTTTCTCCTTCAGCCCTGATTTTCGTCCCATGGTTGAAGTGACTGCCTGATCTGTGGTCAGTCGGACATCTATCCTTTTCTTTGGAAATGCAGGGCTTTTACTCCTGGTTCACCAACATTGTATCTTCATTCTGCCCCAGGATGGTGTTAATCCAGGCTACCCCAGTAGTGATAAATGGTCTGAGAGGTGTTACTGCTCTTTGCAGCCTAGGAAGGATTTCCCCATTCTCCAGAGACGCTGGTTTTTGCAGCTCCACTGCTGAGGTGAAAATGGTACCCTCAGCATTGGAGCTGAAGTTTAATTTCCTATCTGCTGCTTAGGGCACAGATTTTCCACTGAGATACTGGCAGAAGGTCAGAAATCTACATTCCAAGTTGAATTGCTTTGAAAATTGTCCTGGTGCGGGACCCTGTTCAGTCTGCTTCTTGCAAAACCCAACTCCTGCCCAGCCTGGCCACTGAAGAGAGTCCCAGCTCTTGCTCTCTCAAGATCTTACACGAAAATCCCTCACATCCTGGAGTCAAAAACCAGCTGGCCCAGACTTAGTTGCTCTGTTAAGTGCCCTTTACAAAGGCCCAAGGAATGAAAGCCACCAGTAATGTTTGGTATTAGCTGCATGCCTCAGCTTTTGGACTTGAACAGAGTACAGCTCTTCCTCTTTCAAGGCCTGCTTTTCTTTATGGGTCTCCAGGGACCTGCCAGGGGACAAAATGTGAATTATCTCTGATTTTGCTCTCTGAGCACTAAAGAAAAACAGTTTCAATGAGACGAATGAAGATGATTGTAAAGATAATTCAGACTTTTCCTCCTTCTCTGGTTATCTCCCAGAGCAGATTTCCTCTATCTCCCAGTGTCTCTTTGTTAGTGCTTTCTTGCAAGATGCAGAAAAAAAGGCCCATAATGGCATAGGGCTGACAAGCTGTGTAAGAGCAGAGATCTGCCAAGTCTGTCAGCTTCAATTCCTTTCTGGCCAGGGCCAGAGGCTTCCAAAAAAGATAGAAGAAATAGTGGAGTGGCATTTATTCCAATTTATTTTGGTTATTGAATAAACATTCCCATCCCACTGACTGGTGAATGGCTTGAGCAGTTGCACTTCACTACTTTATTTTTAATTGTATTGAATGTTCATGCTTCATTTCATGTCTTTTGGTGATTGTGTGACATGGTTTCACATCAGCATAGCAGTATAACTCACAGAAAGTCACACAGAATAAACCAGTATTTTCTTTCATTTGGCCTGCCTGCTGTCACATCGTGCATCCCTCACCATTAAGCAGAATTGTTCTCTAAACTTCCCAGGCAGACATGCCACACACAATTAAATCCATGTAGGCTTTTCCAGGGTAGGTTCACCTCTAGATTTGGAGAGCTGGGCTAGGGATGCATCCTTCGGGTGTGCAGACATAGCTATGGACACCCAGTTGGCTGCTGTGCCTCTGTGAGGATCGAGGAAGGGTGGATGGGCTCTGCAAGGACACACCTAGGTGGAGGTGGATCGGGTTAACATAGCAGATAGGGCCTTCCAAAAAATGATGGATTATATTTTCACACATAAAGACACAAAGTTCACAATGAGCTCCCCCCCCCAGATGCTACAGCAGCTGAAAGCCCTGGTGTGAAGTTAGGGTGTCACTGGGAGCCTGCTGCAAATGCAGCTGGGGCTGCCATGTTCACACAAACAGGCAAAGCAGCAGTTCAGCCAAGACAGCAGAGATCTGGGTACAGAGATGACAATACAGCTTCTCTCTCTACGGGCTGCTGCTCGTGTGAAGTCTCTGCCTGAAGACTGACCTTGGCTTGGGAAGGAGCGAAGAGGAAGAGACCCCTGCCAGCTTGCCCAGGGATACCTGCATTCCCATGGAGAGCAGCTCCTACGCATCTCTGAACACAGCCCAGCTTCCATCACAATGG
>VXBI01001410.1:124539-164792 GCA_013397375.1 Toxostoma redivivum | reverse complement strand
AGCGCGCCGCGGCGACCGTTAAACCGCCGCCGCCGTGCGCGCGCGGCCGCCCTGAGGGGCTGCGGCGCCTCGGCCGCGGCTGCCCCAGTGCTGCTGCGCCCGGCCCGGGCGCCGCGCCCGCCGCCGCCCTCCCCCGGCTGTGCCTTGAGCCGCCGACGGGCCCTCCTAGGTCCTGTGGCGCCTAGCGCTGGAAATTGTAAATCCAGGCCCTTGGCACGGATGCGCGGTGGAAGGAGGTTTCCACAGCGAGCTGTGCCTGAGCCTTGCAGGGACAAGAGTAGGCTCAGGGGAGAGCTTATCACTCTTTACAACTACCTGAAAGGAGGTTGTAGCCTGGTGGGAGTCGGCCTCTTCTCCCAGGCAACTAGAGACAGGATGAGAGGATGTAGTCTTAAATTGCAGGTTTAGGTTGAACATTAGGAATTTATTCAGAGAAAGGGTAATTAGACATTGGAATGGACTGACCAAAGAGGTAGTGGAGTCACCATCCCTTGAGGTGTTTAAGGAAAGACTGGCTGTGTCATTTGGTGCCATGTTCCAGTTGACATAGTGATCAGTCATAGCTTAGACTCTGTCTCAGAGGTCTCTTCCCACTTAAGTGATTCTGTGATTCTACCATTCTACAGACAGCAGCAAATTCTGGACCTAGTTCCAGATCAGGTTCAGTCAAACCCTGCCATCCTGGGGTATCTGGAGTGTTTAGTCCACCGTACTTGCCAAGGTTGTGATGCTGAAAGTAGTCACAGGTGACATGGGCATTGATGCAGTGCGTGGGAAAGACAGGGGTGCTGCTGCTCAGAATGCTGTCCTGCTGCTGCAGGAGAATGACAGTGGTGTTCACAGGCGGTTTGGCCTTTGGTGCTTTGGCCGTGCCACGCAGAGAGGGGTAGCAGGTCAGTGGCAAGCTGTTCAGGCAGACCAGGCATGGAGCAGCAGGGACCTGTGATACGTGAGGTACAAAAGCAGTATGGGTTCAGCATGGAGGGGTGGCAGCCAAGGGGTGGTTGGATGATCACTTGTGCCCCTTGGGGTGCCACATGCACTGACTGGCTGTGTGGAGAAGTGTACACAGTGGCTGTCCATCCTGCCTGAATCTTATTATCACTGTTGAGAACTTAACTTTCATAAGATCTAAAATTCTCTGCATTTTAAAGAGAGCAGAAGGACTGTCTGGAGTGTATGGGCTCTTCTTTCCTGGAATGTAAAGAAAACCTCGGTTGTGCAGCTGGAGTGCAGGGGGCTTCATTCCTTAGTGAAAGCAGAGAAGGGAAATGCAGATGTCACAGCTGGGACAGGAGATTTATCTTGGCAAGCAAAGAGGAAAAATTTTCAAAAAGAAAAGAGAAAACTCAGAAGAATCCCCTCCCCATCTTCACTGCTTGCCAGCACGAGCAGAACCTCCAACCTGCAAAGGCCTTTCGTCTCCTGGGCCTGGGCTGCTGCCCAGCTGGATTTAGCCCCTCGCTGCTTTCTCTTTGGAGCGAGACTGTTGTGGTGGGACGAGAGAGGCTGTGAGAACCAGGCTTATCCTGAAGGAAGACTGTGTCCAAACAACTCAGCTGGAGGTGGGAAGGGGAAAATCACAGTCAAAGAATGAAGCATGAAAGGGAAAAGGAGGGACAGATGCAGCCAGGATGAGTACAGAGAAGTGGATCCTGGGGGAGGAAGTCATCACCTCCTCAGCCATACATGGTGCCAGTGGGCTACAAGAATGCTACCTTAAGGCATGTGCAGGGTCAGGGGAGAAGGCTGAGTGCCCCAGTCTCTGCTTGGGGCCTCGAGAGTTCTAACACCAGCTCTGGGTGGGGGTATATGTAGAGATTGCATTTGGATATCTTGATGCCTTACATTAGCTCCCAAGATAACTGTTGTACAACAGGAAAGGGTGTTTGAATGAGAAGTGCACGCACGCACATATAGTGTGCTATTTAGACAACCCTAAGCATGAGGTCAGGATGAAAACATGTGGTGGAAATATGTTTGGAAGAGTCAGTGCCTATGTCGATCACCAGGAGTGGGAGGGAGCAGAAGCCAGGAGCTGACAGATTCTCACTCTCTCCCCATGGCTGAGGTGGCCTCAGCCTGAGCAGATTCTACTGTGGCACCAGAACAGGTTAAGGCTCTCTGTAGGGCCTAGAGATGCAATGGTTGTTGCCTCCCCATACCTGTGCACACTGGCTCATGCTCTTTGGGCGCTGCCTCCCTGTCCTCCTAGAGTTTGAGGGGGACAGGCAGCCAGAAATCAGGCTTGGATCAGGAAATCCAGCACATCCTCGCCATTGCGTTTCTGTCCCTTGGCTGCCCCCTCCCTGACCGCTCACTGGTAATACAGCTTTGGAAACACATCTCGTGCTATTTCTTGGCTTTGGAGCATAGTTAGAAGGAGAAGGAAGGAGGGTGTGAAAGGGAGGGGAAGATAACAGGGGCGAATAATGCAAAATGAGACTGTGCTGTGAGCTTTGTATCCCATCTGGAAACTGTTTTCCCTCAGTACACTGCACACCCACTCCCTCTAGGCCAGGATGGTAAGGGTCAAGTTTCCCAGTTGACTGGTCCCCTTGCTAGAGCCAGACCCATCTGCATGAAAGCTACTTGAAATATCTTAAAGGAGTATCTTAACAGAGTTGCTGAGTCCTTCATTGTCACAATTAGAAACTCTTGGCCAGTCCTCTGAGGAGCAGGAGCTGGCTGATCTCAGCCTGGTTGGAAGGCACATTCAAGGAGTTTAGGTCTTGAAGAAGCTCTGAGAGGATTAGGCTGCTGTGCTTGTGTATCTCTGTCCATCCCACCTTCATTCACACCCAAGTTCCATGGACTCTTTCCCTTCTGCTTCCTTGGTCTGCTGAGACCTTCATTGCCATTGTGATCGCAAAAGTCTCCCCAAAGCCCAGCCTAGTCGTGTCATTTTGAAGACATATGAAGGCATATGAAGACCTTTAGCTGTGCTGGCCCCAGCCTGGGTGGGACAGAGGGCTAGTGACCACCCAGCACCTTCCATTCCAGCAAGGATAAAGCTATTGTCCATTTGGTCAGGTGATAAACCTCTTCATTGCTCGGAAACTTGGAGCACTGACCTTGCCATGTGCTGCTGTGATGTACACAGCCCTGAGTCACCATATCCTAGCTCCCTGAAGCCTCTCCCACACATACAAAGGAAGAGTATGGCTGAAGCTTTTTCTGAGTTTTGCCAGATAAGTGCAGCTCCCAAAATTAGGCTGGGTAGGACAAAATTTGCATATTCTGGGTTAACAGGCTCAATCTAAACTAATTAGTAGAGCTTGTGATGGCATCTAGCCAAAATAAACTCTGGGTTGCTCCTCACTGTGCCCATCACAGTTGGATCTTGACAAGAGGACACTCTTTCTTCTTACCATGTGGTTGCCTGCAGAGCTGTCTTATACAAATTAGAAGTCTAAAATTAACAATACCTGTTGGCTTCAGGAGAGAACAGTCAACCCATAGTTTCCATTGTGGGTATAGCCAGCTAAAAAGCCATGATATATTATTTTTGTTTGCTTTACCCTTCCTTCTGCTTTCCTCTGCCTCTTGCCACCTTCTTTGAGTAAAACAACAATCTCCAGCTTTGTGTCAGCTCTAGGTGCTCTCCCTCTTTGAGGGTGTTGGATCCTTGGTGCCCCCTTTAATAATAACCATAGTTATGGCCAATCTCATGGGCTAGCTCCCTTCTCTCCACCAGAAGATGTTTGGAGATGTTGGACTGGTATATGTGTGAGTGGTGAGAGCTGACACAGGCTGCTTTGATGAGAAGGCTTTGCTAGTATTTAGTTGCCCTGGAGGATAAGACCCAGAAACCCAGAGAGGAGTAGATGCCCCGACATTTCTGTGTTCCCAGGCAGGGGTGCAAGTTTCATTCTCCACTCATCACCCGTGTTTTTCCTGTACTGTGCAGTAGGCCTCTGTCTCTTGGGAGAGAATGGTCTCCTGGGGACCTGAGCTCCTGCACCTCTGGGAGAACAGTGTTGCCTTCATCCTCATTTCCAAACAGCAAAGTCTTCCAGCAGCAAGTGTACTGTGTGGTGTCTAAAAGAATCAGAAACCTGAAATTACTCCTGCCAATGTTGGTTCCTGTGTTAAGGCTCTGATACTTAGTCCCTTGCACTCATCTCTCACCCCTCAGCAGCTGCTGGGGTGATTTCTTTTAGTTTTGGAATAAAGCCAGAGGCATCTCCGCCTCTTCCCTCTAGGTAGGTTTGTCTAACAATGGAGAGATTGTTGACTGACCAAGGGATCATTGTTCTAAATGTGGGTGGGATGCCACTAAAAGATAATCTGTGTAACTACTGCATGAATGCATTTTCTTGACTCTCTTCAATCCCACCTCTGCTTTGTTAATGCACAGTAGTGAAAGAAATTGGGAGCACTTGGCAGCATCACAGACAGCTCTCCCCACAGCTGTCTGTCCAGCTCTGCTTCTCTTCCATGGCTAACAGTGGTTCTAGTTTTGATGGTCACAACACTAAATACGATTTGAGCCCAGCTCTGCTGTGTCGTGGTGCATTAGCAGCCAGCACTCTCAATCCCTTCACTTTTCTGTGGTTCTTGCCCTTACCATAAGGCTATCGTGTTCACATCCTGTGTTTGCTTGTGTTGTTTAGAGAACACAAGACAAAGAACAGCTGTTACATGAGCAGGCACTCTCTGGGGTTAATGCTCAGGACTCCAAACTCTTTATCCTTCTATGCTATAGGATAGGACAAAACCTGGTTTTCCAGTGCTTTTTAGATAACTATCTAACCCAGTTCCATCTGCTGACTCAGCTCCCTCTGAAGTTACACTCCCCACAGATGGTAGGTGTTTTCTGTTATTTGATTCAGGTGCAAAAATGCTTCTAAGCAACTTGGAAATGGTTGGGTAGATTTTAACAAACTACCCCACCAACTCTGCTTCTGCAGTGGGAACAAGTGGAGAAAACTTTAGCCCAGACATCACAGGGAGGGCCTCAACACTAGGATTTAGTCTGAGTGTACCTTCTCCACCCTACGCATGCAGTGTCTGGTCTCCAGGGAAGCCTCGGATGGTTGTGTGTTGGGCTATCACTCCAGGCAGTCAGAGGACAAGCGGGAAGGAAGCGAATGGAGAGAAATCTCGTGTCAGGCAGAATGCAGGTGGCAGGGAGTCCACCCCCACTTCCAGCATGCTCTGTAAGCATCTGAGGTTTTAAATTGAGCAGCTGAAGGATTATGTTGGAGGGTTGACATGTTGGAGATTGTTGCTGCTTACTATCTCCCTCCCCCACTTGGTGGGAAGTGTGGGTCTGTTCATCGAGAGCCTACTTCGCTCCCCAGCCTCACCCCAAAGCTCTGACAGCCAGTGGAATGTTGACAGAGTGGTACTGTGCTCAGGTAAAACAAATATACCTTCCAGTAGGAGCAGGAACCTACAACTCCAGCATCCGGGGTCCTCTGGCCACCTCCTGCCTCAGTCCTAGCACTGGGGAAAGAAAGGACTGCACACACCCCATGCTTCTCTAGAAGCCAGGCTCTCTCCTGAGCTGAGCTCTCACACTGGAATTCATTGGCATTCATGTCTCCACTCTAGGACCTACATGGTCTCTCCCACTCTCATTCATACCCTGTTGCTTTTGGTATTTCAGTATACTGCTTTCAATGCCTTTCTGCCCACCAAGATGCTTTTCCAGGCAGGGGGTGGGGGGACAGACCTAGTCTGACTCTGTTGAGCTCTCTCCAGTTCATTTAAGTTACACAGTTCTGCTGTGGAATATAGTCACTTGAATCTATCTGTCTTTTCTTTCCTCTCCCTGAGCCAGAAGCCTCAATCTGCCAACAAATGGGATAATTTTTCAGCTGGTGTTTGGCAGCCATCATTTTTCTCCCTGCCCAGCCAATGCTTTGTTGTAGCAAATGGAAAAGTTAGTGATTTGACTTCTGAATAGGAGGATATGCCTCAAAGGAAGCAGGTTCCCTGTAGCACCAGGAGCTCAGCTCTGCAGCACTGGCCAGATTTACTGACTGTTACTGGAATGATTAGTGGAATGATTGTTTGTTGTTAACAGCCCATCTGTAGTGTTTAAACTTCATCGAGGAGCTGAATTTCACAGGCATTATCTGGCTGAAGTACAGCCTCATATGGTCCACAGAGGGGCTGTTAAATCCCAGAGGAAATTAAATACAACAGGGGGGCCTTCCTGTTATGTTGATCCAACTGATCTTTTTTCTCTGATAGAAATCAGCAGCTGGGTTGATGTTCTCTGGGGCATCAATGTGCCTATTACTTCTGGCAGAGAACATGAAAAAGTGTCTGTCACTAAGGACAGGTGCTGAAAACCATGACTTTCTGCCACACTTAAATTTTATCATCACAGGAATCTCTTTCCTTGTTCTCTATTCGTTTTGTTGTCACAGTGAGATGATGTTTGGAAGACACAGATAGATACTCACAAAGGAAGGGGGAGATAAGATAATGTAGAAGTTTCATGCATGTTTGTGGCATAGATAAACATGCAGTGATGTACAGCACCACATCCCTTTCTATCTTAAATCAAGGTGTTTTTGTCAGACTGATGCAGGCAGAGAATAGGAACTGGCTTTTGCCATGAAAAAAGGGCTGATGCTGAGGTTTGACTCTCAGTGCAGAGGAAGGCTCTCAGATCCCTCCTGGAGTTGACACTAATGCTCATTCTCCCTTTGTCTTTCCTCAGCATTTCTCAGAGAACCTGGATCACTTCTCTGACAACATGGAGGATTTCTCCAATGACCTCTTCAGCAGTTTCTTCGATGATCCAGTACTGGCTGAGAAGAACCCTCTGCTGGACATGGACCTGGATCCACCTACTCCAGGCATCCAGGCAGAGCACAGCTATTCCCTCAGTGGAGACTCTGCTCCCCAGAGCCCCCTCGTGCCTGTCAAGACTGAAGATAATGCAAACGGTGAGCATGAGATGTGCACACTGCACAGCTTTGGGCACATCTGTTAGCAGTGGCTCTGGATGACTTTCATATATAGGGACAAACTGGCTGTTCCTTGGATTTGCACATGGCTAATCCAGGGAAGAATTTGATTTGCTGTTGTCAAATACAGCCCACATTTTTACCCTGCATTTGTGCTCTGATAGTCACATTACTCCTTTGCCGGGCTTACTGTTATTTATGAGGATGATAACTGGCTGTGGCTTAGTGTACTGCCAGCTTCTGGCAAGCAATCAGCAATGTCTTTTTAGGGCCCGGCAAACTTGGGTGTGGATGCCCTAGATCCAGCTCTGTTTTGACATCAGGCAGCAGGGTTTTGGCTTGCACATAGGAAGCATGAGTCTCTGGCTGCAACCAGTGCTGGTACATGTGGAAAGCCAAGTGGCTTCTTTACCAGCAGATCTTTTAGCAGGAGACAGAGAGGAATAGTCATTTCAAAACTTATTTTTAAAACAATTCATTTCAGGATAATTTATGATGGCTGGATATTTTTAGAGCTGTCCTTGCAGAGAGTCCTGTAATTTGTGGGATTGTGTGGGTGTCCCAACAGCTGATGGACACCAGGCTGCCTGAAAAAGCAGTGGCACAGGCTCAGTATACAGAAGACAGCTATTCCTTTGAGCAACAGTGAGACCTAGGACAGAGGCTTCCCTCTCATGACTAGGAATGATCCCAGTTTTCTGGTACAAACACCAAGGCAGAAGGAGAGAAGGCTGGCCTCTGCTACCTCTTTGGTCCTTGAAAAGGCACAACCATCTTAGGCACAACATTCCTTAGGGGCATCTCAGAGAGATGCTGGGAGAGAGGTTTATGACAGGCCAAGCAGCTCTGCCTTAGTACCAAAAAAGCTTTCCATTTGCATTTCTTTTTCCTTAGTTTTAACCCCAGTACAGTCTTGGAGGGGGCAACTAACAAAAACAAATCAGTGTGAACAAATAAACACAATTTTGTTTTGCCCTTGAAAATTAATAGGAGGAGATAAGACTTGAGAATGAGAGACGCCAAAAGAATGCATTTGTAGAAAGCAGTGAAATGAAGACTGCCTGCATGAAGCTGTCTCAAGGACTCCTCTCTGAGACACTTAGCACCACTTCTCTTTCTCTCCACTGTGTCTGCACATGCCCTTCCTTCAGCTGTCATGTCTCAAAGGCAAGAGCATGACTCTCTTGAATGGAGTGTGACACTGATCCTTGGGCAGAGGCCAGCACAGGGTATAGAGTGCATAACCCAAGAGAGTGTGAGATGGGCCTGGCACTTGCTCTCTGAGAGTGCAGATCAGTTCTATAAGGGAATAAGGCCTCTAGCATTTATGATGGCAGGTATAGGAATATCCATGCACCCAGTCCTGCAGCTAGATAATTCAGCTCATCTTTCCAGGGCTTTTTGGCTCATAATTGCATGTGAGTCATATTCTGGTGAAACCCTGAGTCAGGTCCAGTATTTGCAACACTGTGCAGTCCTTTTGGCACAGCTCCATCCAGTCTCAGTCCTTTTAGACATTCAGTTCCAATTAATTACCCAGAAATGGTTTTTCTTTAACATTAAGCAAGCTCTGCTCAGTCTGCAGAGCTCCTCAGGAATGCCCCTGCTCTGTCTAGGCTTGGGGCTGGCTGAGGCTTGCTTTTTATCAGCTTTCTCCCAGCTTTTCTGCAGATCTCCAAAACTCTTCCAAATCCTGCCCCTTCCCACATGGTTCCCACTAACACAGGTCAGCTAGGGCAAGCCACTGGGTGCATTGTGACCCTGCTTATCAGTGGAGTCTGCTTTCCAGATGGCTTGTGCATATGGACTGGCTGCTTCATTTCTCAGTACCAGTCCTGAGTTTTGCAGGGTGTGATTTGATGCTAGGGGCAGGGGGAGCCAGGGTTGTGCAGAACAGCAGGCACTGGACCAGCCTCATGTTAGTGCCTGCCTTCCTCTACAGATCCTACTTTCTCACTGCTCTTTGCCTCACCTCCTCAATCCTGGGCAGCTACAGCTACCTCTCAGCCCTATTTCTTCCCAATAGGTACAGAGTATGTGGAGCAGAGGATGAGCGTCTTGGCATGCCTCACCCACCAACATACAGTGAAATCTGCAGTGTTACAGTGTTACCTCTGAAACATCCTCTCAGGCAGCAGAACCTAGACATGTGTACACAACATGCTTCCTCCTCAGTCCCTCATTAACCCTCTGATGGCTTATTTGTTTCTGATTCTGTAACCCAATCACTCCCCAGATGAATCTCCGAGGGTGGGAAAGAGAGCAGGATCAGAATGTAGACAGGAAATGGGAGGACAGCACATACTTATTTGGGTGTCTACTCCTTGGCCTGTCTGGACTGACAGTGCTGGGGGCTGTTCTCTCACTGAGTCAAGTCTGTTCGGGGAGAGCCCTTGGTGGTCTGCTCTCCCTTGTCTGGTAACTTGCTTCAGCAGCAGCCCTCACAGACAGAGGATACCCCACACATCTGAGAAAAAGAGAAATGCAGTCTTTGGAACAGAAAGAATGAGGAGTAAAAGGCTTCAAATGACAGTAAGGAACTTCAGAGCAATCAGTAGGCAAAATGTTCCCACGGTGGGCATAGCAAAACCATAGAAGAGTTTAAATGAGGGAAGCTATGGACTCTTTAGCCCTTTTCAAAAGGTTCAAGTGAATCATCTATTAGGCCTGACACAGATTTAGTTGAACTTGCCTAGAGCAGTGGGATAGACTGAAAGATCTCCAAAGGTCCCTCATTTCTATGAAAGGCAGAACTCAGTCCAAATTTTCTGGACACAAACACTTGTGACTGTGTGACACCTTGTCTCCTTCCATCACAAAGGGTTTGTCTGCATACCAGGGTAACTAGGACTTCCAGCTGTGGGTTTGGTATTCTTATCAGGACAGAGAAAACACAGTCCATTCTGTGTCTGCTCAGTAGGCTCTGCGTTGTCTCAGCTGCACAGTGCACCCCTGCCTGAGATGCTGCCTGATGACATTAGCCCTGCTGCATTGTGGGAAGCTCCAGAAAGCAATCCAGCAGCACTGAGAGCAGCACACACAGCTGAGACAGGAGCTGCACCTGTGCTTGAAGGTGTCCAGTCACACAGGCAGATGGAAGGAATGAACATCTGTTGGAGAGACCTGTCTAGGCAGAAATAAGAGGTGCTAGACCAAAGACAGGAAAACAACATATTCCATTGGCAAGGCCAACACTGTGTTATCATATATGATTCTTGTCTGGGCTTTAACACCATTCTGTCCAAGCAAAGGCCAGAGGCAGGATTCTGCCCTGGCCTCTCCTGAAGACAACAGAGGCCGAGTTGGGCAAAGACAGTGTTAACGTACCTTTAAGTTAGATCAGATGACACCTCTCACATGAACAGCTGCTTGTTTGTACTCTTCTTCATGCAGGCTTTTCTGGGGTAGAGAAAGACCTTTCTCCCTCTCTCCTCTTGACAGAACATCTGGCTGAGGCCTGCACTGCAGAACTGCTCTGGGCAGCAGACAGCTAGGCAACATCCCTGGGCCTGACTGATAGTGCTGCATGCAGAGAGCAGTGCAAAGAGGTTAGAGAGTGAGTCACACTGTGGCCTTTTGGAGGCAACTGGAGCTCTCTCTGGTGACATGCTTAGCAATAATCTGTTCTATGTCAAGCCAAATATATTTTTGGTTGTCAGATAAAAAGGGAAAGGGAAGGGATGAGGATTATGAAGGAGGGTGCAGGCTGCAGGCCAGCTAGGAATAGCCTTTTGGCAGGCTGAAGTATTTGAAGAGCAAAGACCAAAACTTTAGAGCAGATTCCAGGCAGCTCTCCTGCCTATCAGTCCTTTTCCCATCTGATCTGCCATTTTTCTGGGATTTCTACTTCCAGTGGCAAGCTAGGCTCATACCACAGATGTCCATGGGACAGAGCAGGCAGGAGGCAAGGGGAGCATGCCTCCACGTCTCCATTCAGTTCTCTTCAGACATTCCCTTTCCCTCACTGCTGCTTCTTGTTCCTGCCGGCAATGGCAGCAGGGTACAGCTGTGGATAGCAGTCCCCTGAGCAGCCCAGGGTGGAGAAGAGAGTCTCAGAGGTCAGACTGAGGGGAGCAGCTGTGGAAGCAGCCTCACAAGGAGGTGCTGCCATGGGCTTCCTTCCACAGAAATGGACCTTCCTCCTTTTCTGTTATGCAGCAAAGCCCTGGCACTTGACACATCATCAGGTGGCCAAAGCAGCACTGTCAGCCTTTCACTGTCATCATGCTTGCTCTCTCACCAGCTCTCCAGCACAGAGATGGTGCTATTCTTGGTAACACACCGGGCTGCTCTGTGATGCTGGCCATGCTGCCTAAGGAGCAACAGCCCAGCATCATCCTCTCACTGAGCCATAAATGTAAATAATCTTCAGAGGATGAGACCTAGACATTACTGGGGGAAGAAACCCTGCAGCTATCCTCCAGAGCTTGGGCTGTACAGTCAGAGCACAGCAGAGACACAATTCCTCTATCTCTGTCCTGTCTGCTCCCCACACACTGGGGAGTACACACTGGGGCCTCATTCCCTTTTGTACTCTGTGTTGCGGGCCTGCACATGCTTATGTGGTGACATTGCTAAACTTGGAAAGGCAACCTCCTCAGTCAGAGGAAGCTGTCTGCATGGCTTTTTTTTTTCCTTGCCCTGTTCTTGCTGGAGTTTGACTCTCATGTTGTGCATGTTTCAGAGCTGGAGAATGGAGTGTGGTCACTGGGGCCCAAGCTCTGCTCCATCATGGTGAAACAGGAACAGAACTTGCCTCTAGACCTGCCTGAGTCCCAGCTACCTGCCAGCTCCATACCAGTGCTGAACCTCAACCCTCTGCAGAGACTGCCACTCCCTGAGGAGGTAAGCCCATCTAAGATCTGTCGGGAACCTGGGTTCTCACACAGCAGCACCTCTGGTGATGCAGGCCCAACCATGTGACTGCAGGGTCCTGCAAGGTGATTTAGCTACTGAACAGACAGGAAAAGGTGTTACAAAGCCCAGATATTGCATTATTTGTCATTCTCCTCTTGAAATGGCAGCGCAGGAGGCTTTAAAATCTTGGTTAAATATAAGCATTTTTCCTTGGCACAAAAGCCAAAAGCTTTAAGCTTGCACCTACTGGAGATCAGTCCCCTCCAATATGCCAGCATTTCTGTAGCCACTCTTGGCTTTTTTCATTTTTCAGAGAACAGTGTCAATTAATGTGATGCCAGTGACCTCACTATACCTGCATATAGACCCCTGCTCTGCCATTGTCTTTTTCATGGCTTTGGACTTGCCACATGGCCTCTCGCTTTCTTTAGCTGCTCACTGGAAATGTTGATCCCACTCCAGATCCTGCTTGCTTTTTCCTATGAAGCAGCAGGATTTCTTATTTCTGTGTAACAAGGGGCCAACTCTTTTGGTCATATCTAGGTTCTTAAGAAGTCTGTTTGTCTGAAGGAGGTTCACTTATGCGACTGGTATGTGGGTGTAAATTGAGGGCTTAGTTCAGCTGGCCTTGAGTCCAGCTGTGTTGGATGAGAAGGCCTAACCAGTCTCACACAGACCTTGCCTATCTTGTAGCAGTGCAGTAGATAACAGTAGAGCATCTCTGGGGTTCACTTCCTTTTTTCACTCATATAGAACGTCTTCCCATTTAAACAACCATCCAAAACAAATGGGTTCTTCCAGCCAAAACTGTGCATAAACTTCCTTTATTATTTACACAGCTTGAACTTGCTGTGTCCTTCAATCTCTGCTGTGTATGCTCAACAGCCATACCATGGTGCTCTCTCAGCTGTGTTTACAGTCTGGAGGAGTTTGAGATGTGTCTGTTTAGTGTAAAAACTCCACCCTTTGGTGGGCTGGGGGCTGGCAAGCCAGGAGGTTGAGGGCAGCATAACACTGATGGGAGTAAATCTACTCTTTATTCAGCTCTCAGTCCTCTCCGATTGGAAACAGTTGCCCAGGGGTCCTGGTGAAAATCACATGAACAGGACAGCAGGGTTGTTATGTTTCTGTACAACCTCTATACTCCCATTTACAATGAAGGCAAGATGAAAGAGGGACTTCCCATGGTAACACAGGGGTTGGTTTAAATTACACTGCCTGGGTCTATCAAAGGAAAAATTGCCAAGAATAAAAGTCATCTCCCTTTTGGAGGTACTCAGTTCAGTGCATTGCTTGGCAGCACATCCATCTGCCAGTGCCACTTCCTCTGTAAATGTGTTTGCACTCTGTGTGCCCAGCAACTGAGACTTTAGGGGCTTATGTTTGAGCTCTCAGTTTTCTCCTCTGTGGTGAGAGGCTCCTCTGGGGCAGAGCTGTGAGATGGGGCAGAACAGGCAGCAGGGGAGCAGTGGCTACGAACAGAACTGGTGGGAGCCTTCTGGGCAGGGGAGGTGGCAGTGGCCAAGAGCTCTTTCTGCTTCTCTTCCACAGATTCCTATAGAAATGGCTCCAGCACCTGTGATCAAAGCTGAGCCCAAAGAGGTGAACCAGTTTCTAACTGTACCTACAGGTAAGAAGTTAGAATTTCCTGGTCAACTATATTATTCAGCTATAGATTGTTATACAGGGCAAAAAGACAACACCTAAAGGCACAGATGTGTGTATAAGGTAGCACTGGGGCAGAGAACAATTGAGGAGTGGGCACTGCACTGTTCTAAGTCAGACCAGTGTCTGCATCAGAAGCCACACACAAAATTGTTCAGACAGGGACTCCCAGGCAAAACTGGCTACTTCAGAGTTGGAAATATGCAAGAGTGCCTTTAAAATCCTCAGAGAGACCGTAGAGCTATCCAAAAATAACCATCTGAAAGTCAGGAAATTCAGGATCCAGTTTAATTTGAAAGAAACCCAAGCATCTGAAAATCTGCCGATGCACAAATGAAAGCACTATGGGAACTCCCACTGCCGCAGAGGGACATTCCTTAGGCATATTCCCACCTCTGTTAAGGCCCCTAGGGTTCTCCAGTACAAAGTGGGGACAGTTTTCAAGTGCTTGGAAACCAACTGAGTGACCGGAGCCCCATTGGATCAAGTGTGCTGGCAAGTGTGTGAGCCCTGCAGTGCTTTTGGAAGAGCTTTGCTCTCACAGAGCTTCCTGTATTTGTGAACAGGCTATGGAGCGAAACATCACGGGCTTTTTACTTCATTTTGGTTGACACTGGAGTACCTTATTGCTTTGTAAATACCTTCAGTTCCTTGGCAAAGCCCTGCCAGCTCCTCTGCAGTTCCTAGTTTAGTACATTTGAGGTCAGTCTAACCTTTGTCTTGGGCAGCACTCAGTCAAACCTTTTTCTCAGACTCACCCCATCTTGTGAAACTCATCATCACCCTCTTCTTTCAGCCCTGTGTTATGGCAGGGCCCTATGCCTATACCAACAGGCTGACATGAGAGCTATTGATTTGATCTCCTTATTCCTCAGTAGATGACCTGGTGCAGATGCCTCCAACTCCACCCAGCAGCCATGGCAGTGACAGTGATGGATCTCAGAGCCCTCGGTCCCTGCCTCCCTCCAGCCCAGCCCGGCCTGCTGCTCGCTCTTCTGCTGCCATCTCCTCCTCACCTCTCCTCACAGCACCACATGTAAGGAGGCAACAGGGCTGGGACACAGGGCTCCTTGCTGCTCAGAAGGGTTTGTAGGATTTCCAAGGCTTATGTGGAGGTTCCTGCCCTTGCTGAAGTCTCCAAGCTGAAATGCTCTGTTAAGGCAATGTGATGTCTTAGCATAAGGATGTGGGGACAAGAAGTGCTCACAGGAGTGAGAAGAGGCACAATGAATCTTGCATATCTACCAGCAGCTACCTTGTTTTAGCAGGTGCTGTCTTTCATCCACACTTTGGGAAGTGGCCTATGCACTAAGAGGACTTTCTGAGAAGGCTAATGAAAGAGAGGAATTACTGAGAATTTCCATAACCAGACATTTTAACTGTTGCCCAGAAGTTTGTTGGCAGGGTCTGTCAGTGCAAGTGTGTAGCCAGCCTCACGGTGAAGGAACAGATGCCCTCCCAAGTAAAAAGGAAAGGAGTTGCTGAGCTGTGCCCCCAGGACAGGTTGAGAGTAGGAAAGAGCACTGCCCTGCACCTGTTTGGTGTTAGTGGGCAGCAGAGTATTCTATTCTGATGTGTACAGCCTCTGGCTGCTCTGCAAGGCTTTAAGGAAGATTGCTTTCAAGAGGTAGAACTCCTTGCTGACACTGATGGATGCTCTCTGTGTGTTTCAGAAGTTACAAGGAACCTCTGGCCCACTGCTCTTGACTGAAGAGGAGAAGCGCACCTTGATTGCAGAGGGTTACCCCATTCCTACCAAGCTGCCCCTCACCAAAGCAGAGGAGAAAGCACTGAAGAGGGTCAGGAGGAAAATCAAGAACAAGGTGACTGCAAAAAATGTAATCATGCAGTTTCCGTGATTCCAGAGCATCCTGAGCTGAGCAGTGCTATAGTTACCCTCACCTCCTCAACTGCACTGCAGCTCAGAAAAGGTGGGATTGTGCCTTTGGTACACTAACATGAACCTCCCAACCCACAAAAATGGTGCCAAGGGGCATCTCTGCTTGCATGCTCTGCATACAGCCATATCTGGGAAGTGTGGCTTCCAGCCCAGCTCCCAGGAGCATGTGGCATGGGATAGGGTCACAGATCAGACAAACTGGTCTGGTCATGCCTTGTTGCAAGGACAGGGAAACCAAAGCCATTGTATGGTGCAGGACGGGTGATGCGGTGTTCACTAGCCAGGCAGAAGCTGTGAGACTTTAGACTGGGATTAGAAAGCATCCTGTGGGAGAAATGGTGAGACTGAACTAATCATCCAGTGACTCAGAAGTGGCCTGGGGCAGAATGGCCACAGCACATACCCATGTGAGTCAGAGGAGTGGAAACCCTAAAGAAGCTCTCAGCAGTGAAGGGCATAATATAAGAATGGTTGCAGGCTACAAGCCAAGAAAGGCTGCATACCTACAGCATCCATCCCTCCCAGTTTTGACTTAGAGATCAGCAGGAATTGCAGACTGGAAGGCAACTCCCCATTTGCCTTAAGGATGCTGTGTGTGCAGAAAACAGAAGAGACACATGACCACAAAGAAACGTCCAGAGGCTTATGATACTGACTCCCCTCTGCCCCCTTCACAGATCTCTGCTCAGGAGAGCCGCAGGAAGAAGAAAGAATATGTGGAATGTCTAGAGAAAAAGTAAGTTTCTTCTTCTCAGTCTTACTTTGGAAAAAGGAATCTTGTCCATGCACAGGCCCCCTTTCTAGTGTTTTGTCTCTGAATTGCTCAAAAAGTACAATTCCTTCAAGGCTGGCTGCCCAGGAGTTTGGTTTGGGATCCTGCCCCTAGTCTCCTCCCTCCTAGAAATCCTCTTGCGGGATAAAGATTGGTCAAGAAGTTTTGTATTTCCAACTGCTTCATTTGGCTGGTCCCCTGCAAAACACAGGCCATTTGGGCTGCCAATAAAGTGGGATTTTGGGTTTCCCCACTAGAAGTTGCTTCCATTTTGTCTGTCCCATAAGTAGCAAGTTGTCTGAGGGCACTGATCATGGCTTTTTCCCCCTCTCTTCTCATGAAGGTGGACACACAAACACTTGACAGCAAGAAAAACCTTGCATTACGGTTATTCCCCACTCTCCTCCACTTCCACTCTCTGCATTAGCTTTGTTTTTCTCCTTGCAACTTTGTTTTTCTTCTATGTACGGCAGGCATAAGCCTAAGGTGATGTCACATGAACTGACTGGGTAGAAAATTACTCCTGTACTAGCAACCCCTAATGAAAATTCCAGGCAAAGAAGAATGCTAGAATCCAGACACAAATTCATGTTTCTGTATAGTTGCCATCTTCTTCCCAGTTACTAACATCATCTGAGATCAGCAAATGGAAAAAAACTACCCCAAAACCCAACTTCAATTAACTCTTCTCCCTGATTCTATTTTTATCTTCTCAGAAATGCTCAATTAAAGCAGATGATTCAAGGCACCTCAGTGTGCATGGGTATGTCCAGGCATCAGAGCATATCACCTCCAGCTAGTATCCCATATGGGGACCCTCAAGCCAGGGCTGGGGAGTTGGCTGACCTTGCTCACAGGGCAGGTCCAGGGCGTTTGGTGCTGGGGCCTCCTCCCCAGATGTGGCTGTGGTGCCTGTATGTACTCAGCAGTTTGTTACGCTAGAGCATTGCTATGACAGATGGCTTTCAAACAATGCCAGGTTTAAATGTGAACCAAAAGCAGCATTCAGTGATTTTTTTTTTTTTTATAGAACATGTCTTTGGTCAACTTGGCTTATGAAAAACTGGTTTGTCAAAACCTGTACTTGGGCCCTTCCCCATTCAGTTTGACACTTTTGCTGGAAGCCCAGTTTTTGCACGGAACGCCTGGTTCAAAGGCTGTGCTGCAAACCTCCAGCAGGATCAGGCTGTGACTCTAGCTTGCTTTTCTCCCGACCTGGAGGCACTCCCCTTCCCTTGTCCCAGCTGCAGCCCAACCACTTTCTGTCTGAAGCCGTGGGAAGGAACCTGCAGGTTCTCTGCTGCCCTCAAGTGCTTGCAGTCGGAGCTGGCCCGGCGTTTGAACAGAACGGCCTGGATTTCACAGTCAGGGCGCAGAGCCCAGGGCAGGTTCTCAGGGAGGGGTTTGACTTTGTCCCTCTCCTCCTTTTTCATGCTTCTGAGGGGGGAGTTTTGAAGTGATGGTAATGTCTGCATAACTTTGGGTCTGTCCTGACTTGACCTGCCTGTAACCAGGTGCTCCTGTCTCTCCCAAGTTTCAGAAGACCCTGAACTAGGAACTGTCACATATAACTGTCCACCTGCAGTCTCATCCCTGCTCCTTTGGGGCTGGCTGCAATCAGGTGGGCCAAGTAACATTTCATTTCAGATGACAGATGAAGCCACTGAGCCTCCACACCTCATGAAAAGCAAGGACTGCATTGTCTTAATCTCTCTGGCCTTTGTGACTAACTGGCTATGGGTTTTATTCCCATAGGGTAGAGACATACACAACAGAAAACAATGAACTCTGGAAAAAAGTGGAGACCTTAGAAAATGCAAACAGGTAAGAGGAGCTAGATTTGACTCTCTGTGGGTAGGGCAGGGTGGGTAGGAAGGGAAGTCAGGAGCACTGGAGCAGGGGGACAAGAAGAGAAAAGCAGGCTCCCCCAGCTCCTGGACGGGTGCTGCTTGGTGAGGTGCTGGTTTTCAGCCCGTGACAGTAAGGAGGCAGCTGGGTTTGGTTAGCAAGCCTGGAATGTTTGTGTTGGGACGCCAAGACGCTCTGCAGCGAGGGGGAGGGAGGGAAGGCATGTTTCCCATATCTCTTCATCCTTCTCCCTGCAATCCTTTGGGCTCATACTGCCTTCTCCATTCACCTCCAGGGCTCTGTCTGTCTCCAGGGCAGATGCATTAAGGGTCACACCAGCCTCTCAGACCCATTGTTTCTGCTTTTGGGCTCTTCAGAGAAATACAAAGCCCTGGGCATATTGTGGCTGTTTCAGGTTTCTCTTGAGAAAGCTGAACAGACTTGGTGAATACAGGGAAAGCCCATTCTTCTAATGAAAGCAGAGATCCCAACTCCCACCAAATCCAGGGCAATTCCTTGTGCATGTGGCATTCCAGCCCTTTCTCAGCCTCTTTTGGGCAAAGCAAGCCCAAAGAATCTGTCTCATCTGCTGCTACTGCTCACCTGAAAGGAGCAAGCTTGCTCCCACAGCCCCAAAGTTCTCTCACCCAAGGCTCTGTGTTTCCTCACTCAAAGCTCTGGTGAGCATTTGTGCTTCTAATATGCAAAGCTGGCCGACCAATCACATGGGGAAGTTGCTTCCTTCGAAGAAAATAGTGAAAACTTCTACCTTGAAGTGGGGATGGGTAGCTGGAGCTAGAGGAGAGCCCAGGTCTGCCCCCTCTTACTGGGGACAATAGGTGTGAGCAAGGGCAGGGTAAACTGCAGGGGATGCATGTCTCTATAACCCCATTTATATCAGCTCAAGTTGAAGGGGACAACCACAGCCAGAAAGCCAATTTCTCACCCACTCCTCAGCTGCCATGACAGCTCATGGAGTACTCCTAGAGGCTCCACTGCACACCTTCCCCCCCTCCACAACATGAGTGCAGTGGCCTTGGTTTCCAGGCCTGGCACCGGTGCTGGGACTGGGGGTTGCCAGGCATGGTCTGGCTGACATGTGCAAGAGCCAGAGGTCTCCTGTCTGCCAGAGATACAGCTGCCCAGCTGCTCTCATGCATGGGGCACAGCTTGCCCCTCAGCCTCTCTGGGAGAGTGGGCAGTGTTGCTGCTAAAAAGTATGAGCCCCACCCTGAAAAATCAGGAGGCTGGCCTAAAAGCCAAGAGTTTTTAATTTTTTTTTTTCTAAAATACACATTGTGTTCTTTCTAATTGGGTTTGGGACACCGTGCTTCTCTCCACATGTACAGGGAGCAAAACAGGATTTGGACTGGGATAAAGCCAGGATTCTCCTGCAATCTCCTGGTTCCAGTACCTGGCATTTTATGTAAGCTCAAACATGCTTGTGTAAAACAGTCAGTGCTCCCGGAGGGAAAATCAGCAATAGTCTCCATTTCAATAATATGCAGCTCTTGGGAGCTGTGTACTCTGTAGTCTCCCTCATCCCAGATTCCTTCACTAGCTTAGTGAAGGGCTCAGTAGCTCTTGGTAACATCTAGCAATGTTTTGTATTATGTGTGTAGATGCCCATGAACAGTTAAATGGGGCAGAGAGACCTTAGCATGTATTCCAGCCAGGGAAGTCAGAGAATTAATTAATTGCTGAACTCAAGATTTGGCTTTGCCTACATCCCTCTGCAGAATTTGCCAAGACTGAAGAAGCTCAAGGGGATCACATGTTTCTTATTTCTCTCTCCACCATAGTTTGGGGCACAGGTTGATCTTCAGAGTATGTGCCTCTGAGTGAAGTGGGAACAGGCAAGCCTGTGCTAAAGGTCTGACCTATCTATGAAGTTCAGCCTCCATGCCAGAGCTTGGTTTTCATGGTATGCTGGCTCTCCACTGCTCTGGGAATTGACTGGCTGGGCTTTCAGGCACCCAGGAGTTCTAAATGAATGGGTCATTCGTAATAGTGGGTAGGTGCAGTGAAGGTGGTGGTGAACCACAGATAAGACCCTTTTTTGTTTCTTGTTTCCTAAGCCTGTTTGGTCAGAGAACTTAAGCAATATACAGCAAAGGGGAGATACTTGTTTTCACAAGAAGGGAAAATCAAGGTACAATATGAAGTGGGTAGTGGTATTCTTGGCTCACTTACTAGTTTCTACCTTCTTATTGAGTTTTGATATGCATTGTTTCCTATCACAGGACTCTGCTCCAGCAGTTACAGAAGCTTCAGGCTCTGGTAGCTGGGAAAGTCTCCAGACCTTATAAAATGGCTTCCACGCAGACTGGGACCTGTCTAATGGTATAAGCTTCATTTCCATCTTCCTTATTGGCCATGTTTCTCCAGACAGCTTTGTTGATTGCCTGTCTCTGCCCTCTTTCCTGCTGCCCAGCTCTGTTGTCAGTTACATCTGCTCTTTCCTTTTGTGTTATAGTCACCAGAGCTTGGCCCTGTGTCATACATACATCAGTTGTTTATGCAACATTAGAATCATTCCTGCATTTTCATTCCTGCCTTCTTCTTTGGGCAAAAAAAGCACTTTGTTTGCTTTTCATTAGCCATTCAGCAAAAATCTTCAATGAGCTTCCTTCATAATGGGCAGAGTTTTCTTTTGCTGAGCTGGTAATGCTTAATGTTTAACTCAGCAGGGCAGATGAACACTCCAAGTATTCATCCCAATGGGCATTACCTTGTGTTTATCAGCAAGAAATGGCATCTGTTCTTGCTATGCCTGCACATAGCCTTTTTAAATCCAGCTGGAATTCTCTTTGTCCTTTTGACTAACCATAATAATTCGTGGTTGTCTCTTGTTTTGGTAATCCCTGTTTGCCTCATAGTGGAGGATCATGGTTAATAAATACTGGCTTCATTGAGGAGTTTTAGGGCATGCCAGTGTGTAGCCATAAATAGAGTCAATTGCTTATTCTTCATCTCATTTTTTTTCCTGGGGGAAAAGTTTCTGATCCATAGTAAAAATATAATCTTCACCCCTGTGATGTCTTTGCAGGATTGTCATAGTAGCTGCTTGTGACAAATTTGTCAGAGTTATCTATATCTGGTTATCACTTCTGTACTGTTAGCAGTCACAAAATGCAAACAGATGGTGAGGTACTTGTCCCACTTTCTCAGCGCCCTCAGTGTCCTGAGGGATTGTTTTTTGGTCCTGGTTCAATGAGTTTCCTTGGTTCCAGAGCCCCTGCTCTGTAATTTCAAGCACTTATCCTTTCAAAATCTGCTCAACCTTTTGCTGCTCTTTGCTGCCCCCATGTCAGACCAGATTTTAACGACTGGGGTTTTTTTTCCCTGCTCTCTATATTCATTCCCAAATTCTTTCCACATTTTTGGGTGTGACCCAGCTGAGCCCAGTGACTCATTGCTCCTTAATGTAGCAGCTCATCAGAGCACTCCTGGCTTCAGCAATTCTTCAATGTTACCACCTGGAATAAACAAGTCTAGAAGAGATACATTCTGGACATCCCCTGTGCTGCAGACTGATATAATATCTAATTTATCTTCCCAACAATGTCTTATGTCTCCTTGGTGCTTCCTTTGTTGCAGGCATCCCAGCCCACTCACCCACTCTCTCAGACTTCCTAGCTTTGAAGCATTTCAAGAATTTGTAATTTGCTCTTCTATCTTTGACCAGTTCCTTTCATAAGCCTCTGAGTTCTCATTTTCCATTTTCAAATACAGCATTCCTTATCATGACATATATGTAGAATCATTGTGTCTTGCAGCATGAGAGTGGAGCAGGCTACACTTCTCTTTAGCCCTGTGTCATTGCTGCTGGATATTTGTACTGCTGCTTCTTGAAGGCCTCCAGTGGTGAGCAGTCCTCAGCCTCCTCAGGCAGACCATTCCAGTGCTGTGTTATCTTTCCCAGATAAAGCCTTCTTCCTATCTCGTCTCAATCTTCCTTGCAGCAGCTTAAGCCTATTAGAACTGCTTCTGCCCATTGTAAGCAAGATCTGTTTATTCTCCCTTTGTGCAGCTGCATTTTACATATTTAAAAACTCTTGATTTTGAGCAACTCCCTTCAGTCTGGTCTGTTAAATCACTATGATTTCTTCAGTCTTCCCTCAAAGGCTGAGTTATTGAATCACTGCTTGTTCCCAGAGCTATCTTCCAGACTTCCTCCAATGGCCCTGCATCTTCTTGGAAGTACAGGGCCCAAAACTGGGCATAGTGTTCCACCTGAAGGTCAGTACAAATCCAGCCAGAAAGCCTGTTCATAATGCTTGGGCTGAGATTTGCCCTTTGGAAAGTGACACTGACCTGGACCCATCTTATGCATCCGTTTAACTCCCAGAGCCTCTTCTGTAGAACAGCTGAAACACGTAGCCCCTGATGTCCTGCCACCTCAGAGCTCTCAGCATGTCTCCACGTTTGTCTGTACAGATCTTCCCACTGTTCTCTTGGACCACTTCTTCCCATGGTCAAGATCATTCCAAATTTGAATACTGATCAAAAGCCAGTCTGCTTGTAGTCTCTCCATCTGCAGATTTGATACAGTCCATAATTTAAGTCAAGCTTAAAAACGCTGAATCTTGCCAGATCTGTAAGAGATCTCTCTGCTACTCCATCTGCTACTTCCTCACAGTTTGACAGTGAACCCTTTGATAACTACACTCTCAGTATGTCTTTTTTTAAAATTAATTTTGCCTCCACCTTTCCAAATGGTTTTGCAGTAGTTTTCTCTGGCTTAATTTCCCTCAATTTTAAGAGGTCAAATAATGAGATGGTCAAAAGCTGTGACATAAATGTTACTCAGAATCAAGCCAAAAGTTACTGTTATGAAGTGTAGAGTTTGAAGAAGAAGTGAATCAGAGCATCAGAATTAACCTGAAGCAAAACAGACTAAAAACAGTGCTGTTTTGCAAAACCCCAGCTGAAAGCCATGTTAAAGCAAGATGTTAAGTATGCTGCTCTTTCTCAGCCCAAAAAGCCTGTTTTGTTTTAGAAGGAAAGAACAGACTTTATAGGGCTGCCTCCCTTTTCTCCAAGTTGTGTGTTTGGCTGTGGTAATTCCAAGCAACATTCATTCAGAATTTATTTTTTCCTCTGTTTTTTGTCGAATAAGGATTCTAAATTCTTCATGTGCCTGATGTGACATGCTTAGGCAGCATCCACACTGCCTTCATTTAATGTCCTTACTTTAAAACCAGCCATGACAAGTCTGGATAATTAAACCCTTCTTTACATAACACAGTATCCCCATGTTACTATTTCATCTTCCACATCTCCTGGAATCCAGTGGTGGTCAAAATTACCTTGATGTACCAGCTTCTGTGCATTACTTAGGCACAGGTATTCCAAAATAGGTGACTTCTGAAAAGCAGTCAAGCAATTGCTGGCTGTCCCCACAGGCATCCACCCAGGTCAAATTTGCTAGTTTTTACATAGGTAACAGATGCATTGCCTCTTTGGCTGCTCAGTCTGAGCACTGGGTTGGCAGCAGGTAATTACAGACCATGCATGGTGCATAAGTGTTCAATTATTTGGCTCTGTACCATTTCCCATGTGTCCCTTCTTGCTCTGTACTGGCAGTTCCCTAAGCTCTATAGAGTCCCTTATGATCAGCACTGGCATTTCACTCTGAAGCTTTACTGTTACGGCAGAATTTCCAGATAGCTCCAGACCTACCTGAGAGGGATTTCAGGGGAGATTTCACGTACTTTTCTCCTGTTATCACTGCCTAGTAGCTCTGACTGGTCTGCCTGATAGCAGAAGGCACTGACAAAGAAGGTCCTGCAAATCTACATGCATAAATTTAACCCTTTCCTAGAATCCTGCATCTTTAATATCAGGTATTAGGCAACTGCAGTTCTGCTCTCATTTCTGTCCTTGCATGGATAGTAGCTGCACTTTGCTCTGTGTAAAGTACCTCACAGATTTCTCCCAGTGGGCTTGTTTTCTTTACAGCCCACAACAGCTCCTGCTAAGCCAATGGTCAGTTTCCCTTTGGTCAAGGCAGGGTCTGTCCCTTCTATTGAGTCTCCCTTTTTTTTCAGTTTCTCAGCTATGCCTTCCACTATCTCTCCTCAATAGGACAGGCAAATTCTCACAATTGAACCAGAAATACTCCAAATAAAGCAATAAGAGGAAGTTTCTGACTTCCCTTCTTGAATTTGCAACAGAGATTAGCACAGCAAGCCCCTTCCCTGTCTGGGGGACCACAGGTTTCCAGCTGTCACTCTGACCAGATCTTCTTACACAGCCTGGTGTTGTGCTGTGGGGGGAGTGTTTCTTCATAGCTAGTGGCACTGACTTTGTGCTGATCTGCTTTCTAGGTGCTGGCACTCTGCTTCGTTCTCATCCTGGGATCCCTGATGCCCTGTCTCCCTGAATTCTCTTCAGCATCACAGACAGTGAAAGCAACACCAGCACCAGACATTTACACAACTAGTAAGAGTGAGTCTAACGTGGTTCCTCCATTTCAACTTGTCAAACTATTTCCAGCTCTTCTCTCAACACTCCCTGGTCAGGCATAGCATCCTCACCTCTGTGCCTACCTCATAATGCTGGGACTGTGGCAAGGGAACTAATCTGTTGGTGGTACAAACTCCTTAACAGCTCCTTGTTGGGCCTGTTGTCATTCTGTGTTAACCATTGTCCCAAAACATGACAAGTGTCAAAGGAAGGAACATGAGGGGAAAGTCCCAGGGAAGACTGGTTGTCTTCTGAAGAGGCTATGTGTCCAGGGGGGCATTTGCTGCATGAAGCTGGGGGGAGGAGGGTATCCTGCACAGTTATACATGGACAAGGCTGGGTGAGCATGTGCTGAAACCACCATCATTGCAAGAGACCTTGTCCTTATTGTTAACCAATGCTCTCCTTTTTTCCAGTTCAGTCACGGAACCTCCTTTTCTATGATGAGGGTGCTGGCTCCTTAGAAGAGAGCTATAGCTCCTTCCTAACCATGGACCATCCTGAGGGGTGGGAGGCCAAAAAAAGGCAGTCTGAGGAGGGAAGGCCTCATCTGGCCAGGACACATGAGACGGCTAAATATTTGAGTAAAACGCAGGGGGATCCTGACCAGAACCAAACGGACCCAACTCTCAGCCACCTCAAAGAGCAGTTCCGTGAGAGGTAAGCAGGTGGGACCACCTTCTGGGCCCAAAACACAGCATGGTGTTTGGGGGAAAGCAGCAGGCATGTCTGTCCTCTCTGCTACAAGCTAAGGACAGCTGAGCTGCCCAAGACAGGCACTTAGCTAAGAGCAGTGGCTGAAGGAGGCCAGTGCTGGCAGGGAGCATAAGAACAAATTCATTTCCTAGAGCGAAAGTTTGTCCATAAAGCAGTGTCCCACTTGCATAAAGATGTGGAGGGCTGGATGACTCATGTGGTCCCAGGTTTGTGTTCCATTTAGTGCTCTGGGAAAGGAGTTCATCCTGGTCAGAGCAAACTAGCTGGGCACATGAGAGGTGAATTTGCATAAGAGGCTACAATGAACCTTGACTGATGCCTTGTCTTTTCTTTTCCTTAGGGAGACAAGCTCCAGTGAGACAACTGAATTCTTGTAGCAGCTGCTGGACCTCAAGGCCTCTTCTGTCTGATTGCAGGATTCCCTCCTCACCAAGCAACTGAGGGGACTTGGCAGGAGAGGACACTGCATTTAGACACCCCTAAACTGGCCTTGGGTTCAGCTCCTCCCCTTCCCCATCATCCCCATTAGTGCTGATCTCTCTGAGGGGAGTCACAGGACTCCTCAGCGATAAGAGTCTGGAGAAGCCCTGAGACTCCCTTTTCTCTGGCCTTACCTCCTGCTAAAATGAGCACTACCCTATGGATGTGGGCTCACCTTGGAGAGGAGGGAGATCAGGGGAAGCCCACAAACTATTCAGCTCACTCCCCAAAGCCTCCAGACCAAGGGGGCTGTGCCCACATGTATACCCCTTGGCTATATCAGATGCACCTGAAGGAGAGAGAAAGTGCTGGATTTACTGTCCTGCCTGAGGGTTTTAGGAGTGGGTGATGCTGGTGCTGGAGAGATGGCTCTGGAGAGTTTGAGCTCATTCCTTGCCCTCCATATGTTAGTATATTTCTGCTTCCATTGAGAGAAAACCTAGTTCTTCCTTGCTCTAGTTTTCTCTTGATGGACATGCCTACATAACTTCAACACCAACTATCTGCAAAGATCTGCACACAAACGGAGTGGGGGAGAGAGATCCCAGACAGATAAATTACCATAAACATTAGCCAGCAGCTTCTGGGTAACCAGAGCTCTGAAAGAGAGAACAACTTTCCCTTACAACCCAATTGTCCCCATCCTTAGCACCCCTGTTTTGGCAGGGGTGGTTTTTTTCTTTCTGTTCCCAGCTTGGGCCCTATAGTGCAGTGCTAACCAGGTCAGTGGTCTTCTCATTTTCCATTCTACTGGCCTCCCCTTTGAGAGTGAGTGAGGAAAACACATTCCCATAACCCAACCCCCATCCCAGTTCTTCCCTGATTCTGCTTCATGCCTAATGGGGTCTTCATAGGAGCCACCAAGGAGAGCTCTACAACCCATTGGAGGGCTATCAGATTAGCCATCATTCCCCTCACATCCTCTGTGTGCACAATAGTGTTATGAAAGCCACTGAGGACGTACTGGCATTTCTGGAGATAGGTACATCTATCAGGAAAGAGGTGATATGTTAGAATTGGCCAGGGTCACCAAAGACAGATTTAGACCTCTTCTTTCTAAATGCTGACAGCAGAGATAGCAAACTCATGCCATACCATCTCTCAGGCCAGACTTGCCAAGTTTGGTGTTGAAGTGACATCATCTCAAGCCTATGCCATCCTCTTTAGCACCTAGACACCCATTTCTGACCCTTCTTCCTCTCCAGCAAAAGTCCTGCAAAAAGGCGGAAGTGTCTCCTCACTCCATTCCCTCAGCTGCCATTTGATGGAAGGACAATGTGGGACACGAGTGTCGGAGATCTGGGATGTGGCAGGTTGCCCCATGTGTAACACGGAAGTCCCTGTGCACTCTGCCAGGTCTCATAGCAGGCTCCAATTCTGCTTGTTTCTCACCAAGCACCCTGGACTCACTGCACTGCCCCAGCCTCTCCTTTTCCCCCAGGCTGGGAGTGGAGAAGGTTTCCTGTAGAGGAAGGATGGGATGGCTCTTGCTCAAGGACTGAGAGAGGTGAGGGAAGGGCCCTCACATCCTTCTTTTCTTCCTATTGAAAATTGGTTTTGCCCCTCCAAGTCATTTAGAAAAATTTGGACACAGCCAGCTGCAATCGTGCACCCATGGCCGGTGGGGTGATGAAGAGGAAGGCTTTCAGCATTGCTCTGCTCTCCCCACAGGACCCGCTGGTCACCAGATACCACTGCATTCCCCATCCTCCACCCCAGCACAAAGAACCACTGCCGGGTCCAAGCACACCCTCCTCCACCCCAACACTTCCAATGAGCATGTCCCATGCCTCCCACTCCCACCGTTGTACAGAGATCAAGAGCAGAACTCGTTTGTACATAATGAAACTTATTTTGTATTATTGCCGATCCCTTAAGATATTGTATTTTGGAGACTCTCAGATCCTGTTTTCAGTATTGTATTTTATTAAGAATTAGTGCGGGCTTGGCATCTATGAACTTCTTTCTTGTAGCAGCTCACTTTCCACTTATACTCCAGCAGCTGCTTCTTCCCTCTTAGTTTTCTTGTGTTTTTTGTTTTGTTTTGTTTTCAAGCCACCCTTTCTCCTCCTCCTATCACTTGCTCTGCATTTGCTTTATGAAGCAAAATAAAAATAAAATAAAAAGATGCAGCATCAGCCCTGGGTTGACAGGTGCTTTCATTGAGGCATGGCTGTCACGCCAACCCACGTGCACAGCTCCTCACCTCCTGCTTTGTCTCCCATTCCCTGGCCACGTGTAAAATTGGTTCAGTACTGGGACTTCATGCTTCATGCCTCAGGGTCTAGAAACAAACTGGCATGTTTTATTTCCAGCGGCACCATCACTGTCATTTCTTTTGCAGTTCTGAACAAGTCAGAACTCTTCTACCTCAGTTTCTTCTCCCCCCTCGAAATACCACCATGATCTTCTTGGAAGGAGGAAGATCATGGAAGGAACTATATTAGGAGCAAAGAGCTACTTCAATGAAGAGGCTGTGCAGGGGTCTGTACAACAAAGTCATAGTTCATAGCATGATGGTCCTGTCCTGTCTGAAAAAATACCTAAGCCTTTTCATTAACTGTAAAAGCAGAGCAACTGCACTCAAATGGGCAACAACATGGGTCCTGGCTGTCTGTCAGCCTGTACCTCTGACAGTCCATTTACATCTGCAAAAACTGATAGGTTTTGTCCTGATTCTGTATGAAACAGAAAGCAACAGGGGATCTAGAAAATAAATTTTCATTTTCTAGCATGACTTCAAGTAGGTTCATTAGAATTTGGCCATTGAAGCAACTCCTTACAGTCAGCCCTCCATGTCTGGAAGGCAGCCCAAGCAAGGAACTCCTTTCAGAGGTGCTATAAGGTGTCTCTATCTCCCACCTCTGGGTGGGCTGGTACAGCAGGACTGTGCCACAGCAGAATGTGAGGCTTAGGGCTTAGAAAGGTCTCTTTCTGCAGATTATAATTTCTCTGTGGAGAGAAGTAAAGCTGTTGCCTCACTGTTTTGATTGATCTGGCCATTGAACAGCCCCTGGGTGAAACAGGAGCTCTCTCTTCTGAACCAGGTCTGTACTGCCAAGGGGGTGTGCAATCCACGGCAGGTTAGTCTGACATAGTTTTACAGACACATGCAGAGCTCCCTTCCCCTGCCCACCCACCAATGCAAGGAATTGCCTGACCTTGCCCTGCAGTTTCTTCTGGGCCAGAACTAGTTGTGAGTTGAGAATTCCCTGCAGCATTTCGTGCAGAAGCAGCCTCCTAACCCTGCATTCCCCTACTATGGGGTGGGGCTGCTCCCTGCACTCATCAGATTTCATCCAAAGGAAGAGCTCAGCCCTGCTTTGCTCAGCCCTGTGAAACTTCACACAGCTCTTTGGGAATTGTCTTCCAGGGAGATTTTGGCCTGCACCCTTCATGCACATTCCAAAACAGGTGGAAGAGGGAAGCTCTTAAAAGGATGAGCTCTCAGGCTCCTTTAACGAGGTCAGACCAATCAGAACCCTTCCATCAGGAGAAAATTTCCCTTCATCTTGACAAATCCTCCTAATTCTGCTGTCTACCAAATATCTCTGAGCCGCTTAAAGCAGGCACATTTGGATCTCTGAATCCCTGCTATGCCTCCCAAAATGCACCAGCCAATCACACCAACTTGGCTACAGCAACTAATTAGAGCAGATTGAGAGAATTAGCAAAGCAAGAGTCACCCTCTTTACAAGTCACCTTCAGTCTCACTCAGCTGTGCTTGGTCTGCTCAAAGTGCCCCAGCTGAGCTCTGCCACAAGCTGGGCTTCTGCCCATTCAGGGTCACATTTCTCAGAAGCCTCTGAACTGTCAGTTCATAAAAGCCCTGAACAAAAAAATGCTAACAGAACATGGACTTTGTATTTCAGAGACAAATTATTCCTGATTGTTCTGTTACCAGGCCAATTTAAAACAACAAAAAAGAGAATATACTTAGGTTTTGTGGCTTTCTGCTGCCAAGAGGGTTACTGGCAGTGCATGGCAGCAACTTCATGGGTATATTTTATTTGTTACAGAACACATGCTGTTAGGGTTCTCAGGAGAGCATCCATGCTCTCTAAGCCTGGCATGATCCCTCTTGCTGTTCCCTTTTAGGAATGTGCTAGCAGTTGTGTGACATATCCATCATGGGATGAACAGGCTTAGGTCCTGCTACAGGCAAGAAGCCTGGGTTTTTGGACACCTTTTGGGGAAAATAGGACAGCTGCACCCCCTAGAGCCCCCAGGTCCTAGAGGGCTTGTTAACAGTGATAGCACGTGGATGGACACTGACCTGGCCTCCCTCAACAAATCTGTGTTGATTTTCTATTCTGGTGGCTGAAATGGGGCTTAGAGGTGACCAGGGTGAAGGTTCTTCTTGTGCCCAGGCAAGGCAACTGTACCTTCAGAGAGCTTTACTCAGTAGAAGTGTTGCTTTCTGGAAAGCTCATGTCCCACCTATGCCTGGAAAAACAAGGATGGAGTCTGTATTGGTAAATACCAATATGCCTTTGCATACACATGCCCACACAGAAGGAAATCCCTACCCAGGGCACAGGAGAGGCACACTCCTGTGTGTCCCCTGGATTTGCAGGTAAGCACCAGGTAAGCAGGTGACCAGGCTCAGCTGAAGGGTGCCAGGAGGACAGGACTGACCCAATCCTACTGTCCAGCCTCATCATCCTCAGGCAGCATCTGCCTGCTCTTGTCAAGTCCTCAGGGAGCTCCAAGAGAAGGGTGACCCCATTCATGACAGAAACATGAAACATCCAGCAGAGTCAGGTGGGCAGAGAGAGATGCAGAAGCCTGTGCAATCCATTACATCCCCTCATGTAGGCATGTCCTGTGATGTCTCCTCCAGACAAACAAAATCTGGCCCACCCTGCCTGTGTGCCAGCTACATAATCTGGCATGTGGGTATAAAGGCAGAAATGCTCTGTTGGCAGCTCCTCCCCACAGAGGGGATTTCTGTGGAGCAAGATCAGGCCCCTTGGGAATGCAGGAGACATCCACTGTCCTTCACTCTGACTTGACCAAAGGCGCTGTTAGTTCAGGGCCCTGCTGTGCCTGGCTCAGGGGTCTCCTGTGCCTGCAATAAGGGCCTCTGCTTCTCGCCCTGAAGTTCCCTTCCTATGGCACTGACACATCCACCAGTGAGAGATGTTCTCCTTTCCTTCCTCCCTGGAAGTCTGGACCCTGCTCTCACCCAACTTCTTATTTGTATCCATTCCTTACTGGCCATCCACTTCCTCAGCCTGGTGGCCACAAACATCTTTAACCATAAAGGACAAGATGGATTTTCCCAAAATTCCCTGGGAGCAAGAGGGGACCAGCATTCTGCATCCCCTGTAACCCCTCTGGGCAGCCCATCTTTGTCCTGCCCTGACAGCCCGGTTGTCACAGATGAAGGTGGCTCCCATAATCCATGGCAACAGAGGCTCCCTAGGCTAGGAAGAGCCCAGGGCAGAAAGTGAAGCATCTCACTGTGGATGGTGAGAAGAACAGGTGCCACTGGGCACCTGCTGCTTCTCCCTTTCCACAGCCTGCTCCCAGCCTCTGTGCGCAGCAGGAGGACGTGGAGCAAGGCCATGCACCCATGCAGGGAGTACTGGCAAGCTCCCAGGCAGGTCTCTGTCCCCACAAGTGAGGGTGAAGCTGCTTCTCCGGGCTAGCTGTGCTTGTGCACAGTGCTGCTGGGGGAGGGCTCACCCAGCAGCACTCCAGCTTTCAAGGAGAACAAAACCCCTGTGGGGGATGGAGGGGCTGAGTCACACAGTGAGGAGGGTGTGGGGCTCCCTGCCAGTCACGATTCCGTGGAGGAGTGGGCTTGGGGGCTGCTGTGCTCCTGAGAGAAACAAATCCCCAGGAGGTGCAGCCAGAGATGTCATTGTGACTTTTAGGGCGAGACAGAGGTTTGGTAACTTGAACTGGAGCTGCCAGTGGGCTGTGGTTACCAGGAAAAGCCACAGCAGTTCCTCAGTCTTTGCTGCTTCCTAGGTTGGGGTCAAAAGTGGCATGGGAATTGTGCTGTTCCACAGCACTCTGCAGCCGAGGTGCCACAGGGCCATATAGAGGTGATGGAGAGTGCTGGCAAGAGAGATGAGATGCTCCTGATGACTCCCAAGGTGATACAACAGTCAGAGCAGGTTAAGGACAGGTTCCTGCTCCCATCATGCCAGACTTTCATGGGAAAACACTGGGATTACAAATGGATGCAATGTCCTCTTTGTGCAATATATTATTATAGGACTTTGCCATGATGCAGGGAATGGCTCTTATAGACACGAAGTTTGAATTTTCCAGGGCCTAGGAGGTAAAGGCACAGCATGTGAAATCTGGGACAAAAGAAATCAGGCACATATGGGAGCTTTGTAGGGATCTCTTACCCCAGCTGACATCTGCAGCACCAGGGTGGGCTGGGATTGGGGTCACAAAGTCCAGTCACAGCTCAGGCAAATAAATGATGCAACTTTTCTGATGGATGTGGGCAGACAACAGAAGGTAGTTTCTACCTCTGGATGCCACAACTGGAGAAAAATTGACTTGAAAAAGGAAAAATCAGGAATAATGTGGCCTCCTTGGTGGCAAGGAACTGAGTGACCCGACTGGAAGGACAGAGGCCATGCTACAGCAATACCTCTGCTCAGATGGGTATCACTGTCCACAGCTGGGGACCCTGTTCCTGGACAGATGTCATACATGTTGGATGACTGGACACAAAAGCAGGAACTTTGCTCTGCTGGAGCTGCTGTTGTCATGCAGTTTTCCAGGCTACCTGACTTCACCTGAGAGCAGGTCTGGTTAGGACAAGTGGCCAAGACCCAGCTTCCTGAGCAGCCCTTGCAGGCAGGTGCTAGCTGGACTGCAGGCAGAGAGGGGCAGCTGAGTTGCCACCCTTCTCTGCCATCCCAGACACTGAAGAGTTAAGTGCCAGTTTCAAGTGTCTCTAAGGTGACACCAGGCTGCCTGATGGATGCAGCTCCCCGCAGCCCCCTCCCCACGCACACAGCACACACTCATGCTCACTTTCTGCTTTGTCTTTTGAGAGCTGCTCCAGGCTTTGTGCACAGGCACTTTCCTCACTGCCTACCTTTCCCTGCTGCTCCCAGCTGCTGCTGCCAGGGACAGTGACGGAAGCTCCAGAGGGACCTCGCAGAAGGCAATCCAAGCTCTTTTTCTCTCACTGGCAAGCATCGCTATCCCCGGGCTGTGCTTCTCCAGCGAACGCTGTGTTCCCCGCTCCCTTCCCACTGCTCTCACGGTACCAGCACCTCAGAGGAGCAGCACCAACATCTCCAAGTCTGTGTCAGATATTCTTCCGCTTCAGAGTGGTGGGGCAGTAGAGACAGCAGGAGGCTGAACTGCTGCGTCTGAGCTACTCAAGCTGCTATCAAGAGGCCAATAAATACCACTGCAAAAAGTTGGACACTGTTTTTTCTTGCGCTTGTGCTCCCTCAGGGAGTTAAGCCTTGCTGAGATTGTCCCACGGCCTTGGGGAGGCAAAGCGAAGCAGCACTGTGTGACCCTGTGGGACAAGACCAGGCTGCCCAAGAAGTTCTGGGGGCAAAGTGGGACTTTTCCGAGAGAGACACCTCACTCCAGCATGGCTGAAGGTCCTGGGAGCTGGAGAGACTTCTCCCCTGCCAGGAGTGATGGTGAGGTGGCCAGGGGAGCCACAGCAATTCTCCGGGGAGCAGCAGATACGGAGAGCACTGGGCGAGCACAACGCTTGGGCCTCCACAGCGTGGATCCAGCTTGGGAGGAGATGAGAGGGGCAGTGGCTGTGGCGGAGGTGGAGGAGCAGTTCCTGCACTTGGCCATCAGAAAGCAGGTCTCCTACAGGTAGGAACACCTGGGTCCCCAAGTGTCAGGGCTGTGCTGGGGCACTGGAGTGGTCTGTCCCTGAGGCATCTTCCTCCCATGGGGTCAGGGTTGGCTCTTTCCACCGGCCACCAGCACATTCCCACCAGAAACCATCTTAGCACAGAGACAAGGCAACCAGTTAGACCAGTCCCTACCATCGCATGCAACAGCCCCCTCTGCAGTGGCAGTCTCATTATCACCTTTGCAAACCTCCTTATCTTCCTTCTAACCAACTCCCCCTTCCCATCCTGGGGCTGTGATGCCTCCTAGCCAGTAGTCTGGGCCTTTGGGGGGTACCTTGTAGCAAGAGGAGATCTGTCCTGGCTTTTGGTGTTATTCTTCTGTTGCAACTCCTGTGCTTACCCACCCCTGCTATTACCAAGCAAAGCTGGCAGAGATGAAGAGTGGTTCTCATAGCTCTCATGGGGGTTATGGGAGCCACTGCCTGGTGATACTCAGGTGAGCTCCTATTTCCAACTCCGACCATAAGGTCCAAAATCCTGCTTGGGTCAGCATCTCCAGGACTTCAGCTCTATTATTCTGTTACAACAAACAAGGTCTGGTGTCCCACCCTGTCCTTTCTTTCGCTAGAAGGGAGTTTAAGCCCTTCTATGATTTACTATCCCCCATCTTTGCAGAATGGCTCTCAGGGGTAAGTGAGGAGAAATCCTTTGACCCTGCACCTGTCCAGACTAAACATAAGCATTGCAGGATTGACCCTGGACTGTAGCGAGAGTCTGGGACTGAGAGGAGGGGAGAAAGCAGGAGCTGCCTTCTTACCATTCTCCAGAGCTGGCTTGGCACAGAGATGTCTGTGTCCTTCTGAGCTCCATGTCACCATGTCACGCCATGCTCAGCAAGTGCCACATAGTTTACAAGCAGATGGAAAACTGACATGGAAGATCTTGGTGCCATGTCCACTGCCATGGCAGACAGAGGCTGGATGAGCTGTCCTACCTCTGGTCTGGGCCCTGGGGACCCTGGGGTGCAGAACTCTGCTAGGGGAAGATTTTGGGCAGGAGCTGTCAGTCACCCCCTGTCTGCACTCCCACGTATACAGCAGCCCCTTTTCTCCCCTTGCAGGGTCTTCAGTTCAAGCTGTGAGCAAATTGCTCTCTAATACTGCAGTAATGGGAACTAATGGGAAACCTTATTAGTGCCTGCAGAGCAGGAGGGGACCAGAAGCTGACTCACCTCCAGCACTTGTTATTTGTGTGGTGGGGGGCAAGCAGGAGCCGGGGTGGCAGAGACCTCCCCATGTGTCCTGTGTCCATGAGCTGAGGTAATGCGCAGCCCTCCTGGTCCTCATTCTGTACCCAGGGCTGTGCATTGAGGCACCAGGCAGAGCTGGGAGGGTCTCTGCCCTGATGGCACAGAGGATGAGGAATTACTGTGCCAAGCAGAGCAGGATTTTCTCCTCTTAGCTATCTTCTCCAGATGTGCACAGTGCATTTTGCGAACAGATTAGCCAGCTGCAATTTTCCAGCCTCCCCACGGGAATAAGGGACCATATTGCAACCTAAATTATCTGGCTGAATTTGTTCCAGAATTATCCAAGGTTGCTAGGGATTTTATACACCCTGTCCATCCCACCCCAGCCACCCCAAGCAGGTGGCTCAGTTGACATGCTGCAGCCCTTACACAAAGCCCCTCTGTTCTACACAACCCTCACAAGGGGTCTCTTTGCAAGGGACTTTGCCCTGTCCAATGCAGGCTTTGCAGAATCCTTTCTGAGGTTCTGAGAGGCTGGAGGGAATGCAACAGCAACAGCAACAGCAACCCGCAGGCCAGCAGCAAAGGAAGAAATGGTGCTTGGGATGAGCTGTTTCCTCTACCTTGTGTTTTGGACGGCCAAGCAAAGGAGAAATGAGAGAGAAAGTGTCTGAGGGTGGAAATCTGCTTATTCTGTCCTGTGACACTCATGTAGTTTCAGGTCTGGCTGCTTCCTCAGGTGGGTCAGGTGGTGATGGAGCTGTTACCCAGAGGTGGGCTAACCTTCCATCATGTGCCACTCCTGCAGCATGGGAAGTCCTAGGGCATTGACAGATATCCCCTTGCTGTGCTGTCTAGCTCTCGAGACACTTACTGAACCCTGGCACAGAGTTTGGAGGACCTCCTCCATGAGCTATGAGCATCACAGTTGTCCTCAATGTCAGCTGAAGGTTGTAGGCCCCAGACCTCTTGCTGCCAACCTGCCTGCTCCTGCTGGGACCCATTAGTCATCAAGAGGGGCAGGCAGCATAAGCTGCTATATAAAGGTTTTGAAATGAGCAGAAATGATACTAATCCCATGGAAATAAAGTTCCTTCCATAAATAGCTGCCACGGTGTATGGAGGCGCCTTGGGCGGGTGGAAGAGAGCTCAGCACTCAGGTTATATTTAGGGCTTTGAGTAGCAGTTTCGTGCCAAACTTATTAATGATGCTGGCTTGTGCACCAGATTTGCACATTCTGGGACAATTTTCCCAGTAGGGAGGTGCCACTGCAATGCCAGAAGGACCCAATGCCCTCTGTCACCACAGCAAACTCGGAGCAAACACCAGGGTTGTGTGCCTCAGTCCCCAGACAGTCACTTTGGCCAAGGTGAATCCAAAGTCAGCTCCTGCTTGCCTCGAGTGTCTCCACCAAGGTTTTGAGGTGGGGCAGGATCATCTCTAGCTCCCAGAGTGGGGTAGCTCCAGTGGCAATAGGGCAAGCCAGAGGCTGGAAGAATTTTGCTCTAGGGAAAGCCGACCTGGAGCCAGAGAGGCCTGGGACAGGTGATGACAGGTCAGAGCAGCACCCTGCAACCTCCCGTGAGCAGTTGTGGGCTCCCTCTCAATTTCATCATTGCTTTCAGGGTGATGCTTGCAGCAGTAGCCTTTGTCACTGTCACTGCTCCCAGCAACCAGCCCAGAGGGGTGTTTACCCAGAAAGGAAACCACAAGCGCACAAAAGCTCCTGTACGAGCTCTCCACAGGCTCCATCTATGGGGCGGGGGACGTGCCAGGTGTCAGACTCGCACCCTTCGGCTCTCGGGCCAGCCCTCGCACCCGCGGGCTCCACACAGCCACCTCTGGCAGCGGGAAGAGGGGGTCCAGTGTCCCGGTGTGGCCTCCCAGCCAGCTCCTGCTCCCGCTAGGGAGATGTGAGGCACCTCGGCTGTTCAGCGCAGTCCCCGGCTGGCAGATAGAACGCAGCCAATGCAACTCACAGGCTGTTCTGTGCCAGGCAGCTAAATATAACCCGCAGAGTGGAGCAGAGGGGGCTGCTTTGTAATGTAAATAGCAAGGGAGTGTGGTCATAGAACAAGCAGGCCAGAGGGGAGAGCCGGCAGGAGCTGCTGGAGAGAGGGAGGTAGGAGCCCCGAGGGGCCCAGGGGAAGATGGTTGCAATTCTCTGCTGTCTTCTCCTTTTGCCTTCAGATCTGGGCTCTAGATGTTTGTGAAGTCCCAGAACAGCCTGGGCAGCACAAGAGCCGAGGAGAAGGAAAGGAGAGCCTCCACTGTCAGCAGGAAGAACGGGACAGAGAGGGGATCTCCTTCCTCCGAGTCCTGCCTGCTGGCCTTTTAATCGCGTTAGCCCTGCTCTGCAGAGCAGCATAATCAAATTCCCATTCGTTTCCAGCAAGCTAAGCCCGCTGCACTCTGACAGAGACATCTGTCTCCACATCCCTCCATGCAGCAGGAGAGAGGAGATGGGTGGCACAGCCAGAGGGAAGTGCTAGAAATGAGCAGTTGGCTCCTCACAGACTTTGGTCGGGGGTGCAAGCATCTCACTATCCCCTGCCCTGACTCTTTCCAGAACCAGGGACAAGCTCTGCTGGGCCCCACTGTCAGACACAGGCTCTAGTACATGGCACCAGGGGTGGGATGGATTCGGAGTGGCATGACTCTGTGCTTGGAGCACAGTGCTGGCATGTGTTCACTCTTGTTCTGGATCTCTGGATCTCTCTCTCTGGATCTCATCTCTGGATGTTCCTATGTATAAGGTAGTGGTGAACTGGATATGGGACAGTGCATAACAAGAGATTAAAAACATCCAAAGAAGCAATTCTGGAGAAACACTGAGTTTGTGTGCTGTGTAGGGACATACCTGCAGTGTGCCAGGGAGGGATGGTATAATGCAGCCCCAAGCTCCATCTTAAACCGGACATACTCCCTGGTTTGAATTGACCCAAGATCCTGCTGCTGCCAGAGGGGAGAGGGGATTCTCCTGCCCTTCCTCCTGCTGTGGTTTTTCCACATCAGGCAAATCAGGTCAGCTTTCTGAGGCAGTATTACACAGCCTCCCTCCCCTGTTTGCCCCCTCAGCTTTGCATGTGGTGTAGGTGTGCAGGGGACCATGGGGTGGGACTCCCCGACTAGACCAGCAGGGAGGTTGTTAGGGGCACTAACCAGTATTAGGGGCAATGCCAACCTGCATCCAAACACTGCTGAGTGGGGAGAGCTGGGATCCCTGAACCAAGAGCCATCCCTTCCCCTGACCACTCTCTCCCTTACCTGATCCCTGTTCACAATGAAACCCACAGGCAGGTATTCTGCTGAGTTTGGCTGAAGCAGACAGCTTAATCCTTTCAGTACCAGGGTGCTGCACAAACTAGCATGAAGACAAGGGTGCCAGTTCACAGTAACATCCAGCACAGCGATGCACATCCCTCTCCTGAGCTGCCTGCAGAGAAGCCTGTGCAGCAGGGTCTGTCTCCTCTGGTCTCCTGACCAAGAACAGCCAGGACTGGGATTTCTAGGGGTTCCTCCACAGTTTTGCACCAAGCCCAAGGGACAGAACTGTGAAAGGACACATGGACACAGCACACAGAGGATGGTGAAGGACCCAGGGCAGGGTGTGTTACTTCTCCAACAGCCCCACCAAGCCCCGGTACTCCTGATGCTCCTGGGTAAGAGGACTAGACATCAACACCACGAGACAGAGCACGAAACATGAAAGGGAAATGTCTGCAGGCAGGGAGAAAATGCAACTAACCCATCATGGCATGCAAAGCAGCGGGGATGACGAACCCTTTCCGCAACAACAAAACTCTCCCCTCCCTGATCTGTGAGCTGGAGTTAGGCATCCAGGACCTGCCTTTTCCTCTCTATGCACAGTAATTAATGCAGTGGGTTGTGTTCAGTTTCAGAGCTTGCCTGGTGAGATCAAGGTCTGTCAATGTTTTTTTTTCCTTTTGATGATGGGAGTTTAAAGCAAGACCATGTGCCCCTTTCAGGAATGCCATCTGTGCAGGCTGCCAGGACTAGCTTTACTTGCTTGCTTTTCTCTGGCCCATACAAGCTGACCACAGACCCTCTTGGTGATCTGAAGCTTTCCTGGAGCCAGTGCACACCAAATAGCATCTGTTTGTGACAAGTTGGGGTTTTTGGAGGTGGGGACAGGCCAGGCCTGCAGGCTTAGGCTGTGTCACCCCATAGTGGGGGATGGATGATGAATGTCAGGCTGTTTCTCCATTCTTTAGAGGCTGGCTGGGAGCCTCCTAGAGGCTTCCACTTTTCACACTGCCCATTCCTGTTACCAAAGTGTTTTTTCAATGAACTCCAGTGCAGATTGAGCAGATGCTGGAGGTTGTTTTCAGACCTGCCACAAAGGGAGGACATGTACACCCAGGAGTTGTGAGTGCTGTGGTGCCCTGCAGGGTAAGGATGTGCATGGCCCATGGTGGGTGGCAGGACAACCCCACTGCCATGGCCTGGTGTGCACAGCGGTGCTGGGGCAGTTTTGGGAGAGGGGGCTGTCTCAAATCTGGGGGCATTCAAAGAACCACCCAGCAAGGGAGGTGCGGCTCCTCGGCAGGCAGCCCAGCGTGCCAGGACGTGCTCCTGCTTGCTGAGGGTGCACACGAGGCTTCACTGGAGACGACCAGGCAGAGGAGGTGGCCAGCGCTTTGGGAAGAAGGCTGCGCAGCCGGCTGCGATGACAGCCGCCCTCACACTTCCAGGAAGTGCAGAGAGAGGAACCAGGTGGAGGGTGCAAACAAAGCCGGGGCCCCGGCCGGGCGGCGGAGCACTGCCAGGGACCTGCCCTCGGGATGACTCCGGAAAGCGGCTGCCGAGGGAGGAAGAGCGAGAGTGAACCCCGGGCTGGCTGAGCGCATCAGCTCATGCTGCGGCAGATGTGGCGGCATCGTTCCTGGGACGTTCCCCAGAGCCCTCCGGGGGACGTAGATATAAGGTACCCACCGAGCTGGGCTCTGCCACCTTCCTCTTACTGTTGGGGGGTTAAGGTGCTGTGGCGGATGCTGACAGCCCATGATTCGGGGAATGGGGGAAAGGCTTCCTGTGCTCGCCCAGCGTCTTGCCCGCAATCTCCTCCTCTTCTCCGAGTGCCTGGGCTTGCGCAGCACAACCTCCGAGCCAGGATGTCAGAGGGCCGTGCGAGCGCTTTTGACGCCAAGCCCGTGAGCACAGCGGGCCAGCCAAGTTTTGCCTGGACTGTCGGTTTCTGGGAAGCCGGCAAGAGTGTCCCCATCCCCACCAGCCCTCCTGGAAACGGCTGGTGTTTGAGGTTGCCAGTGGGACTTGCCCCAGGGCGTTAAGGGTCGGCAGGTGCACCGTGCAGCGGGCAGCCAGGGCCCTGTCCTGGCAGCCTCCGCAGTCCTGGCTTTCAGCCTGGCTCCGCACCTTTGGGAAGTGGAGAAGCTGCCATTGCGGCCGGCACATTTTCCATGCGAAGGAGGGCTGGGAGAGCTGCTCTTTCCCTGGACCGGCAGCCTTGGCGAGCAGGCCAGCCCCTGCCCCTGAGCTAGCGGTGTCGCTGGGCTCAGGGAGAAGCGGGGCAGA
>VXBI01001410.1:49229-124233 GCA_013397375.1 Toxostoma redivivum | reverse complement strand
TCCGGCACCTGGCGGCGGAGCGGGGCCGGGGAGAGCTCGGCTCCCGGGCTAGGGCTGCCTGTAGGCGGCTGGAGCATCCGGAATAGAGGTGGCGGAGCACCGGCTTCCAAAGAGCCTCCCGCCGCCGGGCCGTCAGCAGCCGCCTCAGCAGGCCCGGTCGAGGGGCTGACCCCTGAGCAGCCACGGGAGGATGCGGGACAGGGTGTGGGGATGGAGTGGGGTTTGCTTTTCCCTCCTTTCAAGCTCTTGGCACGAGGGATGGGAAGCTGGGGAGCATTACCCTCGCTGCGCGCGCTGTCATCCCCTGGAATCGGAGCCTCATCTCTGTGGGATTCCCTTCCACCCGCCCAGAACTGCCTGTGTCCATCCCCGCACGCCCGTCCCGTGCTTCGCCTGCGACACTGGCAGTCCTGCCGCGCCGGGGCATGGCTGTGCTCGTCCTGTGCTGCCGCCTGGCATCTCGGCTTCGCATGCATCCGTCCCAGAGCCACTCGGCTCCTTGTGCCTCCCTTAGCCTCTCTGTTTGCCTCGTGGGGATTTAGACAGTGTAAGCGAAGTACCTCGAAGTACCAGAGCCTCTGCCATCCGGAGGTCTTTGAAAACGCTGAATAACTGAGGTCTGAAGGAACCTCTGGAGATTGCCTAGTCCGCACTGCTGTCTCAAAGCACGGTCGAATTTGATCAGGCTACTGATGTTGAGTTTTGAGTATTGCCAGGGTGTAGAGAATACAGCTTCCATGGGCACCCACTCCCGTGCTTCAGCTACTCAGGATTTTTCTCCTCTAATAACTGTTCAGTTTCCCTTGTTGCAGCATGTGCCTGGTCTCTCTCAGGTTGTCACCGTGCACGTCTGGGCAGCATCTGACCCAATCTTCTCTGTACCTTCCCATCAGGCTGCTGAAGATAGTAATAACATTCTCCCTCAAAGTTTTCTGCAGGCCAGACTGCCCCCATTATCTCATCCTCTCCTTGTACTTGATAACTCTTGCCCCCAGCCTTGTTGGTGGCTCTGTGATAAGCTTTCTACATCTCAGAGGTATTTTTGGCATATGGGAGCAGTTGAAGCAGGATGCAATGCCACTAGACTGGTATTACACGTGCTGAATGGAGGGGAAAGGCTCCAATTTCAGCCTCCACATCCAAGCCGGACCTGGGAGTGGATGGCTTGCAAGGTCACTCCACCACAGAGTGGTGTTCTCTGCTCTCGTTTCAGAGCTGTCGGCAATGGCTGCCTTGGGCTCCTGGCACTCTCTGGCCTGTTCCCAATACTGTGTGGCATCTCTCTCTGAGTCCTGGGACTTCAGGCTGCTGTTACTGCAATGTAGATCAGAGCCAAGGAGAAGTTCCCCACATGTGAACGACCTTTGGCAGTGTGGACACATGGGGAGAGGCAAAGTGGGATGGCAGGAAGAGCTGGAGGAGGCCAGCAGGCCCGCCAGGACAGCTGGAAATGGCCACTGGGCTGTTTAGTGCATTCTCACCCTTCTGCTGCTGATGGAGGGACCCAGTTCCCTCTGTCTCAGTGTAATGAATGCAGCACACAGAGCTGCAGGGTAGTGAGGGGAGATTCCCATGGACCTCTGAGACTGTAGGGGCTCCCACACACACCAGTGGGAGGTAAACTTGATGGGAAGTCATGCAGGATAATTGGCTGCACGCCACTGAATTCATGCCCACCTGAGCACTGGAGCAGAGGATGGCATGAAGTTTCTTCACCTCTGAGGGAATTACAAGGGAAAGCTCTGCTACGCTTCCTTTTGTCAAGAAATACAGCCAGCCCCTACCCACCGAATGTTTTCCAACAGCCATCAGTGAGGAAATTTGCACCCACTTCTATTCTGAGCTTTACTCAGAGCCATATGTGGCTGGGAAACCGGTCTAGAGGAAGCTTAGGTAGTGGGAAGGAATTTGCTCACTGGCACGAGTGCTTCTCTGGAGAGCTCTGGCTTCAATGAGAGAGGTCTCCTGAAGTGGACACCCTGTGCTGGACCCTGCCTGTAGCAGCACTGGGAGGCATGGCCAGGGGAAGCAGGGGTCTGCAAAATAGCAAGAGAGCCTGTCCTGGTCCCCAGGGAAGGTGAGCCCTCAGGGGTTTTGGAGCAACAGAAGGGTGAGCCCCTAAGCCCTGGCCTCTGGTGGTATGATACATTAGTCCCGTGTTTTGCAAGCAGGCTTATTTCTGTACCTTATAATTGCCTTACAAGAGGGTGGAGTAATTGGCTCTAGAGCTGACAGAGACAAGTGCACAATACATGCATCCGGGCTGTGGATGGGTAATTCTTTTAATTGGGCTGATAAAGAGATTGGGGCTGATCAGATAAGAGGTGGTTAGGATTAAATTGCCTTTCTAGGTGCCCTGTTTCTTGTGCTATGAGTAAACTGCACAGTTTACCCTTTCCAGGGAGGAATTGGGGAAGGAGTCTCAGTGCTTGGGATAATGCCTGTTTCTTGCTCGCCCCCGTGCCAGTGAAGTGGGATGCCAGTGAAATGGGTCTTCCCTGTGGGCTTCAGAGCTTCTGTAACAAATCCCACTTCAAAGGAAGTATGTGTAATGGCTGGTGTGATAGCATAAGCAGGGACCATAGCCACCAGTGGGGCAGCTGGCAGGTGGTAGTCCAGCAGAGCATGGGACCAAGTTTTTGGCTGTGACCCTTTGGCAGGTCTTGTGCTGGAGCCTGCAGGTGAGCCTGGGGGTGCCTGCCACTGCCCCAGAAAAGGTCTGTGGGTGGCACAGCCTGTGGGTAAACGGCGCTCAAGAAACTGAGCCGAGCACCCGCCTACATCTTTCTGGGACGTCACTTGTCACTGTCTTTCTTGCAGCTTGATGCTTACACCCATGTGAAAGCTGAGAACGATGTGCAACTGGGACAGCAGCCCAGCCTTCCCCATCACTGCTGTGTGTGGGGTGCCCTCGAAGCTGCTGGCCCTTGGGCCCACTTTCCCCTGTGCAGGTTCAGTAGAGAGGCTTCGCAGTGGGGTAAGCCCCAGGTGCCCTGGGGGAAGAGCAGATGGTAGTGAGGAGCCTGAAGTTTGTGCTCTGCAGGCTGGCAGGCTAAGAGCAATGTTTCCCTCGGGACAAGCTTTTTCATGAGGCACCTTGCTGCCAGCTAGCTGTTGAGCAATCATCTTCCTACTTCTCCTCCATGCATACAGATTTTTTATGTCTCTAGCTCTGAAACCCTCCAGCTTCTGCTCCCTGTCCTGCTCAGAGGTGATGGATGGGTAGCTTTAGCTGGGCCTGGGCCAGTGAGGGAATCCCCAGCTGTCCTCTGCAGTGACACTTGGGCTTGTTTGCAGGGCAGATGGGATGTGCCGAGAGAATTGTTTCCGCTGCTGCGTTTGCTCTGTGATCTCTGCTCAGGGCCTGACCTCCTGTGGGGCTGCTCAGGGACTTTTTCTCTCAGTGGGGGGAAAATAAAGCACTGGGCATGCTGAGCAGCCATACCTGTTGGCAGCTAATGCAACTTCACAGCGGATCCAGGCTGGGACAGCTGCCAGCTCACAGTGGGGCTGTGGGATAGGGCAGGGAACGATCAGCATGGGGGTTCTGACTGCTTCCAGAGGCTGAGGTCCTCCGTGGTGTGGACCCTACCTGCCACCTGCCTTGTCTCTCCAGTCCCAGACACCCACTGGCAGCTCTCCTGCACTCTCAAGATCAGAGCAGGAGCTGCCACAGTGACATGTGCCTGCTCGGAGAAGGTGTCAGAACCTTTAATTATAGTGTTATAGAATGGTTTAGGTTGGAAAGGACTTTAAAGATCATCCGGTTCCACCCCCCCCACCATGGGCAGGGACACCTTCCACTAATCTTCTTAGGAGTTGGAGCATCCTTTCCAGGAAACCCTGTAATCTGCTCAAGGGGCTGAAAGGAGGGCGGATGATGGACTGCTTTCCTCCTTTGAACAAAAACAATAGGAAGGGAGTCAGGCACTGGGAGTGGACACAGGTCTTTGAAAGGATACAGTGTGGAAATGGGAGAGGCAGAGCTGTGGGTGGTGCAAGCAGAGAGTGTTTGTGAGCTGTTTGATTGTGTGAGACCTCTTGGGGACCAAGGAGATGCTCCTAAGTGGAGGCCAGCCCTCTGCAGTGGGGGCGATGCTCTCACGAAAGGCAACCTGAGCTCTGGCAGCTGGTGGGAGACAGTGTAGGATTTCCTTCACTCATCATCGTGCAGTGCCTGGGGAGCAGATAGTCTCCCCAGAGACTCGGCAGAGCTTCTAAATTTAACTTGGAGCTCTGCTCGTAGTGGAGCTCGTTTTCCTTTTTCCCAGGTAACTCTGTGAGCTGAAGCTCCTGAGTTATCTCTCAGCCATGCATTCACTTGTTTACTGGTTCTTTTAAACCAGTGCTGACTTTGAGATGCTGAGTTCAAAAGTAGAGCGAGGGCTGCAGGCTAAGACTCCTTGACCCTTGGGCCCACAAACAATCTTTTTTGGAAGAGATAGGGTACTGGCAGGAGATGAATGGCTTCTGCTGTAGACTTTTGGAGGTAGGGACTCTGGTGTAGATCTGGATTGGCAGCACGGGCTAGACATGGAAATAGGGGAAACCTGTCCTGCTGGTTCTTGAGCTGGCACCAGGCTCTGGGATAATAAGTGGCTCTGCTCTGTCTTTGCAATCCTGAGCTTTCCCTAGGCCAGCTCTCCAGTAATACAAAAGTATACTCTATGTTTCTGTTGCAACTTGCAGATCCAGCAGCAGCTGCAGTCTGTGTTTGGGAGCTGGGAGACTCTCTTCTCCCCATCAGGATGCCAGGTGGAGGGTGAAGCTCTGCCAAGGCAAGCAGGGCCAGGCTGGTGCCCAGCTGGGATGGGGTCCTGTCCACAGTGGACATATATGCTGTTCTCCTCCTGCCTGCAGTTTAGGGCTTGATGCCTTAGGGTGCTAATTTTGTACTTAACTGTGAGCTCTGCCCCCAGGGAAAGCTCTTCATCATTGTGCCAAGATGAGGAGCTGAGAGGATCTCTACCCACTCCATGCTGTCCCAGACAGTAGGAGTTAATGGGCCTCCTGTTTCAGCTCTGGCTGCCAGGCAGGTTGTGCTGTCGGGTTAGGCTGTTAATTCCAGTTTCTACCTGTGACCATTGCTCCCGTACCTGGAAATAGCCTGGCTGAGCTATGCCAAACTGACAGCTGTCAACCCTTCCCAGTGGTTCAGGGCCTGGAGAAATGAGCTAAGCTTGCCCCATCTCAGAGAAGCTGCCCAGCTGTGAGAACTAGAGACCTGTCTCTGGGGAGATGCAGGATGCTGCCCAAGCTGTGGGTGCAGGGTGGCAGGTACATGGCACTGGTGGGAAAGCCTCACTCTGGGAGCAGACAGAGGTCTGGCTGGAGGTAGTCCCACCCTTTGGCTGCTGCCCTGTTCTCCATGTGCCCCGTGTTGGTGGGAGATTCCTTTGGTGTGTCTCATGGGCTATTGCTAACTCCCTGACGTTATTGAAGGATGCCAGCTTGTCACAGGCTCTAGTCCCAGCCCCACATGGGGGAACCCAGCCACGTGTGAAAATGTGAAAATCCCACTCAGCACCAATAGGCAAGAGCTTAGTGTTTGCCCTTTTCCTGGCTTCATTCAGCCTGTCTCCCTTTCCCTGCTTCCCAGTGGCATCTCATCTCTTTGCAAGGCTGGAGCAGCCCTGGCTCCAGCAAATGCTATGGCTTTGAAGAAAGTCAAGTGTCCCACCTAGCTGGCCCGGGAAGTCAGGGCAACTAACATAGAGCCTTCTTGCAGAAGGTTTTCCCCTTGTTTTGGTGCAGCTTGGCTTCCACAGGAAAAGTGTGTACCATTGCTTGCCATTGTCAGCCCAGGTGTGGATCCAGAGCCAAAGAGCAGGGGGACTCCTTGCTGCCTTCTCCCCACTGGCTGTAGAGGGCCCCACCTCCACTCTAGGGCAGGACTTCCCCAACGGGATGAGGATAGAGAATCACGGGGTAGAAGTACTCAAGGTGGCTTGGATCCTCCTCCTGAGTTCCCCACCTCTGGCTGTGGCCTGTAGCCATCCAAGAGAGGGAGCAGGGGGCCATGCAGGTGGCCATGTGCCATCCCCTACGTGTGAAAGTTCCCACTTGGTCTGATTATCTGTACGTGGTCTTGCCTTGCCACCCTGGCTCTGGCCAGGAGCCTCTCAGATCCAGGGCTAAGCCTCTTACTGCCCAAGCTGGAGGTCACCACATGAGGACATGGCGTGGGGCACTCTGACAGTTAGTGCATGGCAGCTGTGCTGCTGAAGTGTGGCAGGGGGTGAGGTGGGTGTTTTCTGCATTCTGTGTGAGATTTTGCACCCATGTGAGGCTGGAAGATGGCAAGGTTGTGAAACTATAGGGCTCCTGTCTTGTGAGAGCTGCTGGGATGCATGGAAGAAGGTAACCTGCTCCCCAGTACAGCTCCTGGCAGGGTTGCAGGTCAGCATGGGACCAGATGTTCCAGCAGAGGTTAGTGCTGAGGATCCCCCACCTGGGCTCAAACAACATTACCCGCCCACAAGTTTTATTGTTTGAATGAGTGAGGAAGCAGATGTGGTGGGGGTGAGTGTCAGAGGGGTCCCAAGAATGGCACTTCCCATTTGCACTGGGTCACCAAGAGCTTTGCCACCTGGCTGGTGGTAGTCAGGGCTCCTAAGGGTTGGTGCCCACACACAGGGCCCAGAGGGTTGGGAACAGGTGGATTGCTCTGCCCTGCCCAAACAATGCTCCTCTGTGCAGGGTTGGAGAGTGCCTTCATGATTTATTTGAAATTCAAATCCATGTGTGGACCCAGCAGTCAACGTGAAAAAAGGCAGCCAGGAACCAGACCAGCAGAGGGAAGGAGAAAGGGAAGCAGGGCTCTCTTCCTGTGCCAGCCTGGCACTGGTCCCTGAGTTGTGTGCCCTCTTACAGCTGGCTGGGTTGGGCTGGAGGTGACTCTGGACTGGGCTGGGTTAGTATCACAGACATAGGAGCGTGGTGCTTCATGTTTGCTGACTGGCTCTTTAGGGATAAACGGTGCTGCTGACTCTAGCTTCATGGGCATGCTGCCTGCATTGACCTCCATGGCTAACAGCATGGGTGGTGGCATGGGTGTCATTTGAGCCTCTGGGATCTGCAGGTGCCAAAGCAAGGGGAGAGCATGTCTGGTGGAGAGATGGCACTGGGGCAGCAAAAACTGGGGCGGGGGAGGATAATGCTGTGTGCTGAGCAGCCAGGCATGTTCGTGGCTTGCTGACCACTCTCTTTGTGTCCCTAGACTCCACCTGCCCCACAAAGGTGTCTTCTCTTGTCTCCAGGGCAGCCAGCCCAGCCGATGGGGATCCAGGAGGATAAGGCACCGACAAGCGGTGTATAAGTATGTGGTATTTTTATTGGCTTGCACAGGCTGTGCAGTCCCAGCAGCTGCTGCAACGTTTCTTTTTAAGAGCTCTCCTCCCTCCCACCCACGTCTCACCCCACTTCACCCTCTTATGTCTGTACTAACCAAGGCCACCAAAAGCCAAGCTGCTTGTCTCATGCCTGTGTCACTAACTTTGTTCTAGAGGGCAGCTTGCTGCTGGACTTTGATCGACTAACATGGCAGCTTCTGTTTTGCTGGAGTTTGGATTGAAGGTCAGTTGAGCTCTTCCTCCTCTATGTCCTAGCCAGTATGGGCATGAGCATCTTGACCCAGTGCATGCTGAGTGCTTGGAAGACCTAAGGTGACAGCACTGAGGGTAGTTTAGCTAAATGACTAAATTAAATAATAAATAATAAAATTTAACTGAAGCAGTCTGAAGTTCAGTAAGAATATGACTGCCAGAAATGGTGGAAAAACAAAGCCTGGGAGACAATCACCATTTCTGGGACGTAGTTGCTATGTGTGAGCCAATTCCTAGGCTTGCCATGATGTTGGGGCTACTCAGTACCTCACTCACAAGTGCTCCTGAGGAGATGTGAAGTCCCAGGTTTCATTCCTAGGCTCCCTATGCCTTGGTCTTTGTAGAGCAGCACATCAGCCTGATCAGGATTTGGCTGTACATGTGTGAGTGCTGCAGTGGAAGACCCTTACTGCTCTTCCTGGCTTCTGCTACAGTTTCTCTGCATGGCATCCTGGGCCTTTCTGAGTTTGCCACTCAGTCTCTTCTTTGCCTGATGTTGTAGACACAAAAGTCTTGTCCCAGGGCTGCTTGGGAGTCCTGTGGTTGGGAGCAAGAGGCAGTGTGGCCAGTTAGTGCTCTGCAGAGGGGAGGCAGATGGGTTTTGGAGAGGTCCGAAGAGGCGTGGGTTGAACACCAGAGGGCACGGTCGCTCTTCGGAGCTCTGGTGCTCTGCTGTGCAACTCCAGCCCTTTCCCTGCAGCTGACTTCAGCTGGGTGTTGTGACATGTCCCTTCTGCTGAGTTGCTGCCCTTGACTCATCGCTCCTGGTTTTGCTTTCCTCCCTTCTGCAAGAAAGGGTTTGGCAAAGTATCTGCACAGAGCTTTTTTTATGCTGCTGTGGCTGAAGTGGCTGGTGAGCTTCATGGCTTAAACTGGCCAGCTGCAGCCATGGGCTGGCTGATGCTCAGAGGCAAGCCACCAGCCAAGGCAGCTGTCAGCCAGCTCCCCACTGCACAGGCTTGTGTGTTTTGGTACCACTCAGAGCCTCACAATGTCACCCACCCAACTTCTGCACCTGGAGCCTGGGTCACTCCTCCCACAACGCCAGTCTCTGGAGCACCCAGTGTCTCCGTGGGCATGGGAGGAGGAGCAGAGAAACTCGGGAAGCAGAGCAAGGCAGCCCTGTGTTCCTGGTCTGTGCTAAAGTGCTAGTCCATTCCAGAGAGGAGGAGAGTGGTCTGCTCTCTGCATGGGCATTGCTTCTTCCCCTCTCTGAAGGATGATGGGAGAAAAAAAGCACTGATTTTGCCCATCAGTGATTCTGGCAAAACGTGGGGATGTTAAGATGAAAGAAGAAAAGGAAGCACGTAAGACCAGATATGCTGAGGGCATGTAGAACAAAAAGGGTGAAGGAGAAAAAAACCCAACTTTTTCTTCTACCCTCCCACTTGTTGCAGCGGAACAGCTGGCATTCAATAAAGCCAACAAATAATAGACTTAACATTGTGAAAAGGAGTTACTTGAATTTTGATGTGAGGTGCAGGAGAAGACTTAGTCACTTGCTGCCATGAGGTGAAAAAGTGAAACCAAAGGTTAGACATGATATCAGTAACAGGGTCACAGTTAAACCAACAAATGCCACTTGTGTGGCAAGTCAGCATGTGCTTTGCTTAGTCACAGGGTCATGATGAAGGCTTGGGAGGGTGTCTTTCCTGTCTCAGGCTTTGTGGTGTAGAGAGATCACTGGGGACTGGGTTTCTCAGGGATGCTGAGCGGTTCCCCCTTGCAGACACCTGCAGGGGCTGCCACTTGTGGTGTGGTTTCAGGTGCGTGGGACCAGGATCTCCTCACATGGAAAGTCTTGCTCAGGGCTGCATGGGCCTGGGGAGCCTCTTGGCCTGGAGCAGTGGTTTCTGCTTGAACTCAGCAGACTGAAACCTGTGACAGCAGCCCTGGGAGCCACTGGTCTCCATCACAACCCATTCACCTGTCTGCATGTTAACAGGCTAAGGGCTTACTAAGTCGTGGGGGTAGGAGGAGAATGGCAGCAAGGTTTGCATGATGGAACTTGAGGAGAGGGCTCTTAGCATTCCTGCTCCTACTGCCTCCAGGGACTTGGAGAATTAGTGGCCTGGTCTTTTGGTGGTCAGATTGACTTAGAATCCCTTGATTTTGGAATCTACCATGGCCACCCCCCAGGCTGTTTCCATTTGTAAGTCCAGGTCCTGCCAGCCCAGGAGGGAGATAGGATTGTGGTGACTTGTGAGGAGCAGCAAGTGCTATCAGCAGGAATCTCTGCTATGCATAGACCACAGGGGACAGGAAGAGCAGGGTGGGCATGGGGCAGTTGGAGACAAGCTGGAAACTTGAACCCTCCCTGGAAGTGTTCAAGGCTGGGTTGGATGGGACTCTGAGCAACCCGGTCTAGAGGAAGGTGTTCCTGACTATGGTAGTAGGGTTGCAATAAGATGCCCTTTAAAGTCTCTTCCAATCCAAATCATTCTGGGATTCTGTGCTAGGCTTCCTTGGCTGGAGGTGCAGCTGGTGAGGAACCGCATATATCTCTTATCAGGCTACTTTGCTCTGAATGATTGACAAATTGAAGCACATTTTAAATTTTCTCTTTGATAAAACATCCTGCCAGTTTTAGTAAGTGAGTCTTAACAATGATGGACTGGGGCCTGTTCCTAAAGGCCCTTCTACAGCTGGCAGCGTAGCTGCCCTGGGGCTGTGGCAACACCGGGACCTGCCTGACTGCTAGTAGCAGCTGTCTCTTTCCTGGCAGTGGGAAGGGAATTCCAAAGGATGTGTAGATACCCTGTATAGGGAAGGAGGCAGAACCTTCCATCCTTCATCAGCTGCCAGTTTTGAGGAGGGAGTGGACTGACCAGGGCAAGCACCTCCTGCCTGCCCTGGGTATCTCCAGCTCCCTTTGCCCTCTGGTGTTGTAAGAAAAAGGCTGAATGCAATCCTCAGCAGCTTTGACAATGGATGGGCTTGCTCATGTGTCCTCCCCACCCTTCTCTCCCACTGATTCACAAAAGCCACTTGCTCTTTCTACCATGATGGAGATGACAGCAACGGTGGTAGCTCAGCCTTTGGGCCTGGCTACCGTCTGGGGAATGTGAACTGTTTTCAAGACACCCATCGGGGAAGGCAGCTGGCCGCCTTTGCCACACTGGCTGCAGCCTCTGTGACATTTTGTTATGATTGTGTTACTGTAATCCTGCTCCAGGCCCCAAGGAGCACTGGGCACAGTCCAAACACACACATATTCCTACACACAGAGGAGAAGAGCTGTCTAGTTTTAGCCATGACATGTAGGCAAGGGGCAGGGGCAGGCAGGAGAGGAGGCAGGGTGTGAAAGGACGAGGTCTCAGCTGCACTGACTCACTCACTGCGGCTATCAGCCAGGGTAAATGACCAAAATAACAATAGCTGGTGACGCATCAAGGAGTGAGTTGGCCTTTGGCGTGACCTTCCCTCCCGTCTCTGCAAAGAGCAAAGAGGAGATAGGTTTTGTGGCCCCCAGAAGGGAGATGGGTTGTGTTTGGCTGGGAGCAGATCCCTAGAGGCAGCTGGGCAACCCGGCTAGTGGTGAAGCATGACGGGGAAGTCCCCAGCCTGGCTGTGAGAGGGCTCATGGAGGGTTTTCACGATGAGGGAAGACAAAAAACTCCTGAGACATCTGTGGGGCCTAACTGGACCAAAGACTAACTCAGAAGCAAGTTACCTCCCGTGCATGAAGACAGGCTTTCTGTGGCTGGCAGCTTGACCCTCATCAGCCATGCAAACCCCTTTATCAGGTTCCAAGGTGGCAGGAAAGAATGGCCACTTAGGCGCGTTCCTCCCCGCGTCCTCCTGCTGCTGCTGCCAGGGAAGCTGTGCCATGCTGAGTGTCGGGAGAGCAGCTGGCACCGTGGGGACCCCTCTCTTTCCGGGCCCGCTGCGGTGAATACGCCTGCGGCTGGGGGCGAGCCGGCCTCGGGGCCGCTCGGAGAGGAAGTGCAGTTGGTTATTTTAACCAGCGCTGTCAGGGTTCGCAGCGTGGGGAGGAGCGGAGGGAGAAGCCAAGCACTCTCTCCAAACTAGGACTTGGTAGGGGAGGGCTGCCCCGCTGCTGCAGTGCGGCCGCTGCCACCCGCTCGCCACCTGCAGGACCCTTGCACCGCTCCGGATCAGGTCACGGGGGCTTTTTCCCACTACCTCTCCTTTCCTTATCCTGCTCGTCCCTCTCCCTCACGTTTCCTGCTTTGGTTTGTGCTGGGTGGGGGATGGGAGGGGCCCTGGGGGGGAGAGACAGCCCTTAGTTTGTAGGTATGGCATTTGGTTCCAGACCAGTGTGTAGGGCAGAGGGGAGCAGGCAGCAGAGTCACCTCCAAGACTCTCAACTTTGCTTCTGTCGAGCACTGTTTGCTGCCAGAGCCTGGAGCAAGCCGACCCACAGCAGTCCCCAGGGCTCAGGCAAGGGGTCTGTGAAACAGAGCCGCCGTGGCACTCAGTGGTGCCTGGCTGTTGTTTCTGTGGTGTATTTACAGCCACCCATTCTGTGGCTTTCATCCTGCCAGTCCATGTGGCATGGGGGTGGCAGCAGAAAGTCTGCAGGTAACAGAGGACAGGGAGCCAGCCTGTGCCTTGCCAGGACCCTCAGTCCTCAGTCACTTTGCTTTGGGATATTTTAGGAAAGTAGGAGAGAATTGTGGACTCTTGGCATATCCTCTGGTGCTGGTGGCACTGTGATTCCTGCTTATGCCAGGAACAGTGGGATGCTCTTCCTAATCCCTTCTGTGGGCTGGAGGGAGGTATGTGAGTCCCATCTTTCTGATCAGTGATCAATGCCAGTTGTGGGGTGCCTGAGATTTTCTTGACTTTGCTTTGGGAAGTGCAGAATCTTACTAGCCCTGGGAACGACTGCCTGTGTTCTGTATCTGCCACACTGCAGCTTTGTTGTTACACAGGTTCATCGCCTCCTCCCTGGGGCTACTGCCCTGGGCAGACACTGTGTATTGCCCTGCCCGGGGCAGCACTGTGGTCAGTAGTAATTTCTGTGCCAGGATTTTGTCCTTGTGTGCTGGGGAAAAACTCTGGGGGTGCTCTGGGGGTTTGGATCAAACAGCTGGGCTGTGGGACTGGCCACCCTTTAAATAGTGTCCCTCCTTGTGGGGAGCAGAGCTGTGTGTATTGAAGGAGGGGACTATCACTGGGTATGATAATGGGAATCTGGAAACGAAACCATGGTCTGGGTACCTAAACCACCAGGATACCCTGCTGAGGCCCCTGCTGCTTGGCTTCATGCATGTCACTCTGGAAAGGAAGCTCAGGGAGAGAGAGAGAGAAAGAAACTCTCCAAGTTCTTCCCAGCCTGCATCGCTGGTCCTGCTGATGGGACCAAAATAGAAACTGTGTGTCCAGCCTCTCCCCCGACCCCTGCTCAGCCTCTGCCCCAGCACCATGGCTGATGGTGGTGGCTCAGCCTCTGCATTTCAGCCCTGGTTAATTCATGGCTCAAGGCTCTCAGTCTTGCTGTTCGGCTCCTCAGCCAAATGCAGCAACAGATTGTTTACATCAGCGCTGTCAGGTTTCTTGATTGCCAGGAGGCAGATTATTTACTGTAGTGGCATATAAACTTCATAACATTATGATGGTGGAAAGTCGTCAAGTGATATAAATGCCCAGAGTCAGCCTAGGAGGCTCCAAGGAGAGGGTTTTGGTTTAAATTAAGATAAAACACTGTCTTCCATGGATTTTGGGAAGGAAATCACATTGTTGTAATGGGAACATTACTCCGAATGCTAGGGCTGGCAAACTCTTCAATTTATGAAGCCTCTGTGGAGGATCTGAGCTGCTCTGGCAGATGTGCCTTAAAACAGATTTCATGTCTGCCCTGAGAATGTGATGAAAAGGAGATGGCACCACGGCATCATGCAGAGCTTGGGGTGAGGTGGGATGGAGCTGCCATGAGAAGGGTGTTGGGAAAATGCTAGGAACTGTATAAAAAGTCTCAGTCTCTTCTGCTCCCAGCCCCCATTCTTCCCAGAAAACCAAATGTGAGCATTTTCTTGTGAAGGGGCAGGCATGAAGGTGGGATGGCTTTTGCCTTGCTTTGATTGAGGCATGGACTAGGCAGTGTCCTTCCACCTGGCTTTGTCACTTGGAGAAGCCTACTGTGACAAACTGTCAAACTGTTGTGTTTCATTTCTTTGCCTTGCTACAATCCCACCCCAAAGCAGCTGCTGATCCCTGGTGCTGCATCTTTGAATGTTGCTCATTCAAAGGAAGCATCTTAGAGTCTTTATCTCCTCCCTGTGCTGTCCCCAGAGTCCTCACTGGCTGTGAGTTGAGCTCTTGCTCAGCCAGGTACAAGATGGGTACAGAGAGGCTACACTGACGTAACTGCCTGTCCCTCGTGAAGCAATGCTGTCCTGGGACCTTCAGGTTGGCCACCCGGAGGGCCCAGTGACACTGACAAGCTGGCAAGTCTTCTGAGCAAGTTTGCAAGTGTGCTTAGATATTGCCAGGGGTATCTTGTTCTCATGTCCATGCCCAGTAGCCCTGACAGGAACCTCTATGCAGCACATGCAGGGACATCAGGGACCACAGGGCTGGGAGGAGGTCCTCTGCAGCTGCATGCATCTGACCACCAGCTGGTTTCTAAGCACTTGCTTTGCTTCCTCACTTGCAGAGAGGTCTGAATTAATCTTGATCAGGCCCAGGACTCACTGAGAGATAAGTTGAGATGTGTTGCCCTCTGACTGCTAGGATCAAAAACCGGCTTTGCAGCCTGGAGGGGCAGCCTTGGGTTTGCAGCAGTAATCCCCTCCTCTGCAAGGTGACAATGCAACTGAGGATGTCCTTGTCCTTGCCCTGGGAATACCATGCTCCTGCAGCTCAGAAGCCTGGAAGTGGCCCATATAGGTGGTGACATTTGTTGCAGTAGGTCAACCATATGAATCCTAAAATAGGTGAGCATAGCCCATAGCTCATCCCTCATGGTTCTTTGAAAGGCTCATGTTTTAGATGGAGCCTCCCTGCCCCTATGCTGGGGGGAGCCCCATCTCCTTGCTCGTACTGGACCCAGCATGGGGGAGCTCCTGGCTCTGTTTCATTTGCATGATGGTAGGAGAGATGACAGCTGGAATGGAAATTCTAAGTAGAAACAAAGTGCACAGTTTGGGATCTTGCTGATCACTGCACACCTCACAGCAACCTAAGCCTGAGGGCTGCACCACATCTTGACCAGCATTTTCCCTTCCCCATCTGGCACAGGGACACCTTCCTCAGCAGACCTCATCTATGCACGTTGCTCTTGTAAGGTCAGAGAAGCCTGGTTGGGGAGCCCCAAGGAGGGGAGAGGTCAGTGTTGATGTGTGGAAAGCAGGATGGGAGAATGGGGACAGGATCTCAGCAGAAGTGGTGTGAGGACAGTAGTGTACAAGGGAGGATTGAATATCAGAGCACTGAAAGGGTGATGTGGAGTGTGCAAGCTTGTGATGGAAACAGAGACTGAAGGCAACCAGTGGTGTGCCAGCAGGGTGCAAATGAGCAGCAGCTCTCCGGATGGGCTCCTGGGTCTCTCAGTTCCTCCAGTGCCCTGACAGGGAGGAGGCAGGGAGGCAGAAGCCCAGGAGATCTTGCTGTCACACAGTAATGGCTATTAATAACACACTTTCCTTGTGGCTGATCTGTATGAGTCAAGTGTCTTTGCCAAGAGAAGACAGCCTGTAAACTGAAACAGGCTCGTGCTCACACTCTGCCAGCTCTAGTGCCACAGCAGCTCCTCAGCACCCACAGCTAGCCAGGATGCAGGAATCCAGCCAGCTGCCATCAGGACAGGTGCTCGTCATGGAACAGGGCGAAGCTCTCGGACTTGTTTCCCTTGTAGTCCCGTGGTTGGAAAAAATGTTTTCCAGTCGACTAATTGGAGGTTTGCTGAAAGGTCAGGAGGAGCTGATGGTGTTATTATGTCCAGATTTCTCTGTGGCTCAAGGCTTGTGCATTTAGTTCCAGCAACGTCCTGCAGTAGGGTCCTCTTGCCTCCTTTGGTGCCAGGAGAGGGGTGCCAGATTTGCCACTGTATGAAGGTAACCTGAGATCTCTCTTGCTTCTGGACACTGGCAAGGGATAGACCAGGCTGCAGGAGGGACAAAGGGAATCATAATGTGGAGGAAGGGCCAAGAGGGTGTATGGCACAAGATCCTTCTGCCTATCACAGAAAGCCTGTTAAGTATGGTACATAGGAGTTTGCTCAAGGCTAGTGAAGCAAAGCAAGAATAGTGGAGCTGAATATCCAGATTCTCTTCCTGATGTGGGCAAACATTATGTCATGGGGGACACTCCATGTTTAGCCCTAAGAGTCAGCCTGTCTGGTTTTGGAACCACCATCACCAGATGAGGGATAGCTGCTGGATATCTGGAGAGATGTCTCCATAACAGCTGATTCACAAGCTCTATGTCCACTGCAGTTACAAGATGCAAGTTTTTCCTCTTCCATCCCTGCTGTGCTTTCCAAGGGTGTTTAGATCTTGCTTGGACATGTTCCTGCTTCAGCAGCCAGGCAGGGTGTGTAGGATGCTTTGACGAGTCTGGTAATAGAATAGAAAACACCCCACCTTTCAAGAGCTCTGATTGCAAATCATGAGCAGACCAGAGCTGCTCTCTCCTTCCTTATTCACAGAAGGAGATTGAAATGATAGTGTGTATCTGCTCTTAAGTAGAGTTGATATCCCAGTACATGCTGCAGTACTTCCTTTCCTTTGCACCCTGCAAATGCCAGGCTGCCTCCATCCAGCCTCCTTACCTAACTGAGCCGAGTAACATGGTCTACAGAGCAGCCACAAGTGCTGGCTGCTCTCCATCTTTTCTCAGTGACAAACAGTGGAGATGCCAGTAATGTGCTGGTGTTAGGCTCAGGGCTTCCAGGCCTTAGCTCTTCTTGGGCTCTTCTCTTCCTAGTGTATGGTTCCTCAGCTGCTCTGCACACAGCTCTGCTAATGCATATCAAACATGGGCAGCCCTGGCAGTTTGTCCATCTGCTCCACCAGCAGCAGCTCTCACACCTGCAGTACACCACTTGGAGCTCAGGTTGGAAGTGAGGTGCAGGAGGTGGGGAAATGTACCCCCAGCATATCTGAGCTGCACCATGCTGCTGTCATGGGCTGTCAGATGGCAATCTTGTAATAACCTTCACCACTGGTGGTCAGAGCTGGATTCCGCGTGCCATTTACAGACAGCCCTGAAGATAAAAAGGTCCACAGTGAGCTAGTGTTCAAACATAAATGTCAAACCAAGGTTGTTCTAGCAGATTTCCTCACGAGACCAGTGGAAAAAGGAAGGAAGCTGTGTTGAGAGGTCTTCCTGCCCACAGCAGCAACACAGTAAGTGGTACAGCAGCAACACAGTAAGTGGTACAGCAGCTTTTTGCTGGTGGAATATCTGGGGCAGGAGGGAACAGCCATTCAGCTCATTTGAGGTGCCCTTGGTCAGGATGTCTCCCCCAGAAGCGAAAGCTGGCCAAAAAGGGTCTGTTACAGTCTGCTACATCCTGTATTCTCGCTTGTGTTTTTTAATATGTTTTATTTGTTCAAACAGTTTTAATATTTGTTGGTGATAATGTTCATTGGCAGCCATCTGAGCATGATCCAGTGTGTGCCAAGTGGCCACGGAGGCCAGCAGCATCCTGGCCTGTATCAGTAATAGTGTGGCCAACAGGACTAGAAAGTGACTTTCCTGTACTCAGCACTGTTGAGGCCACACCTCGAGTGCTGTGTCCAGATTTGGGCCCTCCTCCTGTCATGTGCTAGAGCACATCCAGAGGACAGTACAGCTGTAAAGGGTAAAGGGTCTATAGAACAAGTCTTAGGAGGAACAGCTGAGGAAGCTGGAGGCTCGTGGGAGACCTTATTGAGCTCTACCAACTACCTGAGAGGAGGTCGCAGCAAGGTGTGGGGTCAGTCTCTTCTCCCAGGTAACAAGTGATAGGACAAGAGGAAATGGCCTCCAATTGTACAGGGAAAGTTTAGATTCTCTGAATCTGTGCAGTTTACTGTGCATCATCCTGCAGATAATGGGGAGAGGGGACATGAATGGAGCACAGCACTGTTGGGAACAGGCTGGAAGCAGGGTCATTAGCAAAATGTTGATGCCCTCTGCAAAGCTGTATGGGCCTTGGTGGATTGAACCTTCTGGTGACCCAGTACTTGCCTGCATTGCTTGCAGTGGTAGGAATTGAGAAGTACTTCTGAGGAGGTGATGCTTTGGCTTTGCTTTCAGTTCAGCCAGGCTTTAGCTGCCCTGATGCTGCTCTCTGGAGGCCATTGCCTTCCTGCCTTCCTTCCTGCCTCCTTCCCTCCCTCCCTTTCTCCCTCCCTCTCTCCCTCACTCCCCTACATTACTGAGTACAGACATGGTGATAAGACTATAGAAACTGAAGAGCTGGCTTCCTTGTCTGCAAGGCTGGAGGAGACCAAACCAAGCCTTGTCTTTTCCAGAAATGCAAACTAACCTTTGTACTCATCTATTAAAAAGAGGTACAGCCCAATGGGCTGCTTGTGCTACAAGCACTATCAAAAACTCCAGTTTGTCCAGAAGATAAAACCTATGTCCCATCTTACATGCATTTCCCAAATAAAAAGGGAAGAAGCTTCTGATAAATTACCTGTTTGTGTGGGCCTTGGGTCATTGGAAGTTTGGGCCAGAGTGATATCCTGAAGGTTCTCTGATATTACTGACCTGTAAGAATGTAAAAGAGCATGGGAAGGGAAGAAGATAGAAGAAGGGGAGAAGATGTCAGTCTGCATGGTGAGCAGCATGCCCAAGCCCTTGTAGTGGGTAGAGGAGATGTCTTGTACGGCATGGAAATCGTTGGGACTGGTGGTGTTGATGGCTTGTGTGTATTTGCAGGCTGCCATGGTCGAATCCCCCTGCCTTGGGAGCAACTGAATGTAGGAGTGTGCTGGGCTTGCACCACTAATTAGTGGTTTGTCATCAGTCTCGTCTGTTTCTTTTCAGAGACAGGATTATTAGAAAGGTGCTTGAGACGATTTCTCGTGTTCAGACTTGGATGTTTATTATATCTTATCAGAAATTACAGAAAGTACAATACCTCTAGCTGCTTGCTAGAAGTAGGAAAAATGGCTACAGCTGAGACTGCTTCAAGGCCTTTTAAAGCTAAACACACCAATAAAAGTTTTGCACCTATATTATTTATACTTTTGACCCAATAATAGATTCCCATGACCCTTAGAGTGACTTTCAACTGACCAATCCAAGTTCTGTGAAGAAAAGGAAGAGAAGATGAACAAGAAGAAAAGACACCACCCAAAATTCTATCTCTGGAGAAGGGGAGCACTGGAGCTAGCCAGACTCAGCTCCTTCCATTCAGGTCTTTGCCTGTTGAGCCACTGCCACTGAAAATGTTGCAGCACCTTCCACCTGTGGCTTTCAACAGACTGCTGCAATATCCAGGCAGCCTGTCAAGCTTTGAGAGCTGGGCAGGGAAAGGATGAGCTTTCTGTAAAGCTCTTTCTCCCATGAGAGGGAAGTTTTGCTCAGGACAGATGGGATGGTCTTCCTAGTTCTCCTCTGCCCTGCTCCAGCCTCTCCCAGACCACTTCTACCATATTTTCCTGCCCTAGTTTTACTGACCTGGTTCATTTTCTTCTGTAGGACTCACAAGGGGTTAATTCCAATTTGCTACCGATTTGGTGGAACCGGTGCTAGCCAGAATGGTTCCTGTGGGGAAACCAGGTGGATCAGCATCAAGAGAGTGGCAGGGGTAATTGAGGTGCCAGGGCTGATTGGTACCTCGGAGTGCTCAGGGGCTGTCCTTAGTGGAGAGCAGGGAATGCAGAGGGTCCTGGCTAGGCACCTGCCCTGCCTTTGCAGCCCTCTGGGCTGAGCTGTGAGACTCGTGGAGCAGTAAAGCTGTGGGGAGCAACACCCTACCACACGCCCCAGGTAGCATTGCTGTGTCTCCCACTCCCTGCTTCAGCCCTCTGTCCCCTGCTTCCCACTGTCCCCTTGCCCTGACAGCCCCAGCGTGGCCTGGCACTCCTGGCGGGCCTACTTAATTCCTGGTCTCTGTGTTAACAGCCACCATCCGGATGCAATGGAAACCTTTTTTAGGCGGCACTTTGGGCGGAAGGGGCTGCGGCGCACCAGCGTGGTGGCTGTGCCCACGGGCAAGGTCAGGCGTCGCTCCCAGGTGGGGCTGCCCTCCACCTCGCTGGCCCAGTGCCGCCGTGGCTCAGGCACCCCAGCGGCATCCCTCTCCTGCCTGGGCCTGGTCCGGCGTCCCGGCACCCGCCGCCGCTCCAGCACCACGCCGCCCTGCCTCAGCCCCAGGTTTGCCGTGCAGAAGAAGCGCGGGGGCCAGGCGCAGGCCGTCGATGCCCAGCTGCTGGGTCCCAGTGTGCTCCTGGCCAGCCTCATTCCCACGGGAGAGGAACGGGACAGGGCTCATGGCGCTGACAGCTCCAGATCTGAGTCTCCAGAGGACGGCGGTGCAGCAGCAGGAGCTGAGCAGGGCCAGCACGGGCGCTGTGCTGAGGAGATGTGGCTGGCCATGGTGCCGCAGCTGCGGCCGCTGCAGGCAGGGCTGCTGTCGCGGGGCCCGCGCTGCCTGCGGCGCTCCTCCTCCCACCGCCTGCCCACCGAGGTCACGTTCGGCCGGGCTGCCTACGGCCTGCCGGGCCGCTACCGCCGCCTCAGCCAGCGCCGCCGCTCCAGCGATGCCCCTCAGCCTGGGCTGCTGGCCCAGCGCTCTGCAGGAGTGGTCGCAACCAGGTGCCCCTCTGCCACCCTTGCCGAGGGTTTGGGACCGGAGCCCACCTGCCACACCACCCCGGACGGCTGGAGCCCCCGGCTGCTGTATGTATGGTGGCAGCGTCCAGGCAGGCAATGCCTCGGGGAGGGGAGAGAGGTGGGCTGCAGACCCAGGTTTGGTGGGGAAGGGGGGGAAGAGACTCAGTGCTGCTGGCCCTGGCTGCCATTGGTGTCTTACAGTGCTGCTGGTGTACCTTGAGCATCTTCCACTCGGGCCAGCGCTGCCACTGATGCCCTTGGTGCAGTTCCTGGGGCTTGTGGGTGTCCTCTCCTGCCAGGCTGGGACCAGAGGAACGTGGTAGGCCTGGTTACTGGCTGAAGATGCACACTTTCTCCTGCTGGCTGGATTGCCTGCTTGTTCCCTCTACCCTTGCACATCTGGTAGAAGCTCACTAGCCCCGAACAAACAGCTGCTTTTATTCTGGCCAGTTGTACTGGTGTCTGGAAACAGCCCAGGTGCCTTGGTGTGGGAGAAATGCTGGGAGACTGTTGGACAGGGGCTCTAGATTGTCCCTGCAAAGGCAGTCCCACCACCACAGCTCCCTGGACACTCTCAGGGTGTTTTACAATGGAACTCTTATCACTGAGGGCATTAACCCAGCAGGCCCAGGCTGTGCATTTTGTTGGGTACAGGGTGAGCTGAGCTGTCAGCAACATGGTCAGTACCTCTTCATCTCACAGGACTATCTCACAGGAACAGGTACTTCTCAGCCAGCTGGGATGGAAATTCACCTAATTTCCAGCCACTTGGTCCTGAGGAGAGGATCCAGCCTCCCGTTGCATTTTAGAAGCAGGTTGTGTTTTGCATATATATTTAATAGCCAGCCCTCCTATGTCTTCCAGGAAAGCTATTGCCAAATCCAGTCTACAGCACATGGTAGCCCAGCCAAACCCAGCACTAGCCATGAGGAGCGACTCGGAGAGGCAGATACGCAGCACTGTGGATTGGAGCGTAAGTTGTACTGTGTTTTGCTGGGCATTGCATGGAATGGGCTTTTGGCCAAGAAGCAGCAGGCTCTTCTCTGGGTTGAGGCTTCCCAGGTGACTGACTTTGACACATTTATGGCCTCTGCCATTGCCACCAGCTGGTGCCAGCATCTGTGCTCCTGGCAGCACTACTTGATGCTGCAAGAGAGAGGCTGTGGAGGCACAGGTGGTTCCTGGAGGGATGGCATAACTACTCCACTGCCAGCTTTTCTGCTTCTGACAGCCAAGATCTGGTGGCTGGGACCAAGCAACAGGAGTAAGCCCCTGCTCCATCACAGGCAAAGCCCTGCAGGTTTTAAGCTGCACCTTCAGGTTGTGGAACAGAAGCTGGTTCAGGAGAGCCCCCTACTCTGAGTTTGCCCTGATGCCTCCTCTCAGGGTGGTGAAAGCAGCTCCCCTGTGCAGGACACTACACGTGGTTTGTAGGCCTTGGAGCTGGTTTCCTGGGGCCCTCTTGTTTACAACAGGTGGGCCATGGTAGTTGCTTTGTGAGATTCCCTCTCTCCGGTTGTCCTTAGTTGTTGTGTGCATCTTGTCTCCTGGCCCTCACCTAGCTTCAGCCTCCCACCCCCAGCATTGTCCAGTGTCTTATACCTTGCACAAAACATTTTAAGGGCTCAGGTACCTCTCTGGGGGTGCTCTCAGAGAATGTGTTGTCTTGTGTCTTTCAGGAGGCTGCGGTCTATGGGGAGCACATCTGGTTTGAGACCAATGTCTCTGGGGACTTCTGCTACGTTGGGGAACAGAACTGCATGGCAAAGCTTCTGGTGAGTCACCTGGGGCCACCTGCCTCGCCAGCAATGGCCACAAACCTGGCTATGCTGTCACCTTATGGGGAGACTGCAGAGGCCACACTGCTGCTGCTGCTGGGGGACATGCAGGGGTCTCGGGAGCTGATGAGACAGGGACTGTGTCCCTCCTGCCTCTGCTTACCAGAGGGCAAATTGCCTAGTTTCTGCCAATGCTGGTTCTCAGTTTGCAGTGGGAACCTGATGCAGGGCTACCACTTGCCTGGAGGGTTCCAGAGAGAGGGTATTGGGATTCCACACCCTTGGAAGGATAATCTGAATCCAAGACCTTTCAATAGAGGAGAAAAGTGAGCTCTGGAGACCAAGGCCTGTTGCCTCCTGCCCCTGTAGTCCTCCCTTCCAGTTTACAAGTGCAGTCCTGCTCATGGTGCAGGACACAGAGCACTGATGCCACCCTGTGCCTGTCACCTGGCAGGTGCCTCCCGGACCAGCTTCCATGGTGCTCTCAGGCAGTGTCAGAAGAGGACAAGGACTGCAGGACAGAACAGTAGGGAAAGTTATTCCCTGCTCTGTTCCAGGCTTGAGAACATCTGCTATAGGCACATGCTTAGACCCCTTCACTAGACAAGAAGTCTAGGTTGTGTCTAACTTTACTGTAGGGCTTGTTCTGTATCCCAGTACATAAGAAGGAGGTATGATGGAAGGCTGAGCTTGCTGGGCTCTGAACACTGCATATTTTAATTCACATATGTATTTTTTCTCTCCTTTTCTTTCCCTTCAGCAAAAGCCTCTCTCCAGGCGTAAATGTGCAGCCTGCAAGATCGTAGTGCATACACCCTGCATCGAACAGCTGGAGAAAGTGAGTAGAGCCTGCTAAGCTCTCCCTGCAGCTCACAAAACTGTAGCAGCTTTTTCTTGGGCAGTGAAATACAAGAAGACTGGGGAACTGCAATGTGTAATTGCAAAGAGGGGTCTTCTGAGGAGACAGTACCAAAATGAGCATCTGGTAACATGACTGGGACTCCAGGCCCATTTTGTTCAGTAACCAAGACATGTGAGGGTTTTGTGGCAAGTACCAAACAACTGCAGAGGTTTTGGGCCTTGCTGTAGTGCAGTAAATTCCAGCAGGTTTCCTTTAGGTATGATGGTTTTACTGATTCTTTTCATGTGTTGAACTTACAGATAAATTTCCGCTGCAAGCCTTCCTTCAGGGAGTCAGGATCCCGGAACATACGGGAGGTGAGAGATGTGCCTTGGATGCCCACATCAGCATCTCCCATTCCAGTTTGGTGATAAAGACACCAGATGCTGCCAGCGTGTTTCCCATCTGAGTGGAGGCGTCATGTTCTTTCCTGTTCCAAGGGGGTGGTGCCATAAAAGGGCTCTTTCTTTGCAAGGCAGCAGCACAGAAGAGTGAGGATTTTGCAAGCAGCAAATGCAGAGGATCTGATGGTTTGCATGTTCTGAATCTCCTGGATCTGCATGGGGGCAACCTACAGACAGTGTTTTCTGGGAGAAACTTTGCTCCTTATGTTGGATCCCCAGGCACATAGATGAGGCTGTGGCAAGCAGCAGGTCCTCAAGTCTCCTGCAATTTAGAAGGAAGCAGTATGGGCTCATTTCTAGCTTTATCGCACAGCCCTGACCTGGGTGCCACAGGTGGTAGTGGAAGTTGCCCACGGTAGTGGTATCAGACCCCTTCAGCCCATGTTGTAATGTACTGGGCATAAGCAGTGGCCTCGAACCTGTGTGCCAACCTGCACTGGTGGAAGCAGGTGTCAGCCTTCATGCTTCACCCTCCAGCCCATGGAGCCGGTAGAGCCTGTGCAATGCAGTGCTTTGGACTGGGTGTGGGTGGCTCAGTCACAGGCCATTTTGGTAACAGAGCTTCCCCCACACTGCTGTGCTGGCACAGCAGACCTAGTTGGGGAAGGATATTCAAACACAGGGCTGCCTGCTTTGAAGTGCTGGCGTGACCTCGTAAAGTGAAGCTTTCAGCATCGCTTTAAACCTTCCTTTCTTGCTTTGTTTTTCTTTCTGTGCCTCCTTCCCATATCACTCTTAGCCTAGCTCCCTTATTTGTGCTTCACTTACCCTTTGGGCTCTGAGAACAGCTTGCTGCCTCTGCTCAATCTTCCGTCTCTGTTTTTCTTCTCTCTAGCCTCTAAAAATCTTTTCTCCCTCCCTTTTCATGTTTTTTTTTTTCCCCTCACAAATTCTACTGCTCCATCCTTCTAATGCTTCTCAGTTCCTCCAAGGCCTCTTTCTTCCTGTTTCCCTAAACAGGTGCTCTTCTGGCCTTTGTGGTGCCATGGATGCCCTTTAGGGTCAGCTCCTTTCCCTAGATGTGCCTGCTTAGACGCTGAGCTCAAGGCATAGCCCTCCTTCTGCTCCTACTGGATTAATATCCACTAAAGCCAGCAAGACTCTTCATCTTCTCCATATGCTGCACTTGGAGGAGGCAACACTGTAGCTGACCTGAACCTCCTGCCAGTTTCTGCCTCTCGTCATCATGATCCCAAAAGCTGTCAGGAGCAGGATATTGGGCTCTGCCATGCCAGCCTGTGAACTTGCACTCCCTTTCTCATTTTGCTATTCTCTCTGCAGTGCTGTTCCCAATCTAGGGCTGGAAGAGTACGATGGGATTTAGGACAAGTGGTACTTCATCACAAAATTTCTGGCTCCCTCACAATCACTTCTGTAGTCCCACCATGAGCCTTCAGGCAGAGCAGAGGTGCTGTCAAGCAGCCTTGCTGCCCACACTGAGTCTGAAGCAGACTAAGGATTGGCCCAGGGAAAGAGCAGGAGGAAGTGGGTGTGGAGGCTTTGGGGCTACCACTCTTCTCAAGGGAGTGTGGAATGAGGAGGTTCACTGCTTAGCTGCAAGCACTTCTATCTTGCTGTAGGCACAAACTGTGTCTCTCTAGGGATTTTCACACCTTCCACCAGCACGTTTTTCACCTGACACTGGGGGCATTCATCTAGGCAGAGATGTTAAGGGACAGAGGTGCTTCTGCTTGCCCACTCTCCATTGGATCTGCTTTGTGTGATTCTCAGTCTTCAGTTTCCCTGTCCTCCTTCCTGTTTCTTCCGGTTTTAATTCCCTGTTCTTGGAGCATCTTAATTTGGCCTCTTACCCCCTGATTCTTTGGCTTTGCCTTCTTTCAGAGGGTGAGGGGCCAGTGCCTATGATCAGTGGTTTTGTTGCAAGAGCAGAGGTTGGCTGGCCCATGTCCATTTCTTCTACCTGTTCCAATGTTCCCTCATGCACTGGGCCCTTCACTCCCCCTTTTTTTTTTAATTTTCTTTTTTTCTTTTCCATTTAGCCCATTGTTGTCCGACATCACTGGGTGCACCGGAGGCGGCAGGAAGGGAAATGCCGGCAGTGTGGCAAGGTGAGAGGGCATCTTGGACTTTTTTCTCAGCCTGAAGGAAACCTAAGGTCAAGCCAGAGATATGCACAGGGCTGGGAACCAGGGACATCTCAACATTCCTGTTTGGCAGCAAAACCAAGACACATGCTCTGTTTTGCTCAGTGAAGCACTGTGTAAGTGCTTCCCACATAGAGTAGCTCTTCCCCTGGGCCCAACTAATCCTGAAAGAGGCTGTCTTTCTGACATGCTTTCCTTGAGCAATAAGGACACTCCTACAGAGCACAGTGGCCTCCCTGGTGCCATTGGTTGGGACTGTCTGACAAGATCTGGAGGGCTCCAGCTGCAGGCATGCTCTCCTTGTTAATGTCTCTTACTGTTGGGTGGTAGGAAACTGCAGGGAATTCCCTAAGCCTCTTATCCTTTCTTCCACAGGGTTTTCAGCAGAAGTTTGCCTTCCACAGCAAAGAGATTGTAGCCATCAGCTGTTCATGGTGCAAACAAGCGGTGAGCAAAGCCCCCCTGAATGCCTTACCAGTCCGTTCTGCACTAATGACCTCTGCTTTCTGCTGAGACTCCCCAAGCTGCTGCTCTGCAGCCTGCCCGAACAGCTCCTCCTGCTGGGAGAGGCTGTACTATGATATTTGCAAGCTCCTTTGAGAAGCTTTCTCTTAATTGCCTTCCCATTACAAAATTCCTGCATGGTTTCATCCAGCACTCCCTGCGTTGGCATGGGGAACCTGAGAGGAGAGATGGTGGTTGTGCCCAGCAAACTGAGCAGCTGAGTTTTCTCTCTGTCTTCTCCTTGGCCAGTATCACAGCAAAGTATCATGTTTCATGCTGCAACACATTGAAGAGCCCTGCTCACTGGGGGCTCACGCTGCTGTTGTTGTTCCTCCCACCTGGATTCTGCGCGTTCGGCGGCCCCAGGTAAGTCACTTCAGCTCTTGGGGCTCCTTCACAGTTCCCACTTGCCCAGTAGCTCCTCACAGAGTTTTTGTGTTTGTTTCTTTTCTCTCTAGAATCCTCTGAAATCTAGTAAGAAGAAGAAGAGGACATCATTCAAGCGGAAATCCAGCAAAAAGGGGGCCGAGGTAAGGTATGAGGGGACTGGGAATGACCTTGTCTTGGAAGGGCAGAGGGAGTGAACAGTGAGGAGCAAGGGAATAAAAGTGAGCTTTTCTGGGTCTGAGGTTAAGGAGATTGAGATGGAGGGAGGGTGCCTACTGGCAGGGTATATCCCAGATACAAGGTTTGTGGGGTTGCTGTGATGTTTTCTTCCTCTTCCTTCTGACCTGCAGGATGTTAGGCCTCAGCTGGAGGTGGCAGTTTACATTTCCTTAGCTTTATTGAAGTATCTGTGGTATCTCTTTCAGGAAGGGAGATGGAAACCCTTTGTCATCAAGCCCATGCCAGCTCCTCTCATGAAGCCCTTGCTGGTGTTTGTGAACCCCAAGAGTGGTGGGAATCAGGTATGGCCTTGTCTGGTATGTCTAAGAAGACATCGCTGTGAGGGCATTGGCATTTGAGTCCTGAGCTCTCCTCATAGTTTTGGTGATGCCTCAGCTGCACAAGAGGCCACAATGCTAGTTTGCTGCCCAGCAGTTCCCACCTTAGCCAGGCTATTGCCTGTCCCCTCCAGAATGGCGTTGTCTTAGCCTGTCCCCAGGCAAGACCAGATGCCTCCTTCTGCTGTCCACTGGGAGCTCGATATTACCTGAAGTCTTTCTTCTCCCCATAGGGAGCCAAGATTATCCAATCCTTCATGTGGTATCTCAACCCACGGCAAGTTTTCGACCTCAGCCAGGGTGGACCCAAGGAGGCGTGAGTAGTAATGGAGCCAGCACCTTTCTCTCCCCCATCTGTGTCCCAGGATTCCTCCCGAGAGCTCTTCCCCCAGCTCATGGAGGGGGACATGGATGTGGCTTTGTGAATGCCAAGGGTTCTGTGAGGCAGCTGCTGTGTAACACCTTCAGTACCTCTCTTCTCCCCTGCTCAACCTCCCTGTTCCCCACAGGCTGGAGCTGTACCGCAAAGTCCACAACCTCCGGATCCTGGCATGCGGGGGAGACGGCACGGTGAGTCTCCAGCCCCTCCATCCCAGGGTGCTCCTTTGTCCAGTGAGGACAGCAGACCTCCTTGTTGTAATCCAGAACAGGGCAAGCTGTGCACACTGTGTCCATGGTACAGCTGGTAGCATAGATATTGTGGGTTCCCTCGTGCACTGTTGCAGGGAGTGCTAGTCTGTAACATGTCTGGATCTGTCCAGCCCTTTTGAGGGACAGTGTCCTCACTGGGGTTACTGGTATCTCCTGCAGCACCTGATTAGAGCATTAAAGATTGTGAATAGCCTCAGTTGTGGCTAAGGAGACCCCATCTGTGCCCCTCTGCCATCGCTTGTGCTCTGAGGCACCTCTGCTTGCCTGCTGGTCCCTGAGATAACCAATGGTTTCTTTGCCCTCTCTTGCTTGAGCAGGTGGGCTGGATACTCTCCATTCTGGATCAGTTACGCATCAACCCACCTCCTCCTGTGGCCATCCTACCTTTGGGGACAGGGAATGACTTGGCCAGAACACTGAACTGGGGTGGGGTAAGTGATGGGCACAAGAACCCACTGTTGACAGAACGGGGCTGAGTGCTTCAATCCTTGTTTCAGACACATTTGGAGATTTGCATGGGCTGGTGTTTCAACTTCCTGTTAATACAGACAACAAATAAGTTCAATTTGGATATTGCCGTTCTTCTGACATTTGAATGGTTCTGCATTAGATTATACAAAAGCAGTTTCTTTTTCAAACTTTGGAATATTTTTAGGAGGAAGATGTGTTGCTTTAAATTTCAAGTCCCATTTCATTGTGCATTCTCATAGAGTTGATCTCTTCTACATCTTTTACTCTGAGATGCCTTACCAAACCCTGCTGTCTGGGGTATCTCTGGGAGGCAGGCATGAGACTCACCAAGTCCTTCTCTTCACCAGGGTTACACAGATGAGCCAGTGTCCAAGATTCTATCGCACGTAGAAGATGGGAACATAGTGCAGCTCGATCGTTGGAACCTCCATGTGGAGCCAAACCCTGACACAAACCCTGAGGAAAAGGATGAGGCAGCTGCTGACAAGGTGGGACACCTCCTCTCCATGGCTGTTCCCTGCACTAGAGGTCTGCATTCTCTCTTTCACTCCTCCAATTCCACCATTCTGTTCGTGGCTCTGAGCCACAGCACTCATGGCAAGAATGTATGAAGAGTTCATAACTAAATGCCTACCAAAGATTTTTAACCACAACTTACAATAGGTATAAGCCCAGTCTTCTGTGAGACTGTTTTCTTTAACAGAATCATAGGTGCTTGCAGAAACCTCAGAGAGCAAAGTGTGTCCCCCTGGACCATTTCCCTTACCCCTAGGAGCCAGGACCATCATCTCAGGCTGGTGACCTCTGTATTTTCCTAGGGAAAAGGCAAGCAGGGCCCCTCAGCCTCATGAGCACTGTAGTGGATCTGCTGTAACCTGACCTCGTCTTTGTCATGGGCACATGCTGGCAGCCTCATCCTTATTCCTCCTTTCCATTTCAGCTGCCTTTGGATGTCTTTAATAACTACTTCAGCCTTGGCTTTGATGCACGAGTGACGTTGGAGTTCCACGAATCCCGAGGTATAAGAAAGTGGCAGGACATGGTCGGGGTCTGTGGGATGGGCCACAAATAAACAAGACAATTGCTTCAGGGGCAGAGCTGGAGGTGAAACATGAGGAGCAAGTCCAAGCTGCAGAGGGGGAAGAGGGGTGCCTGCACAGGAAAGAAGCTGGGGCCAGACCCCTGGCTGAGGCTGGCTGGAGAGCTGTGTCGGAGGAGAACTGGCAAGTGAAATATTTCCATGTGTAGGCCAGTGACCTGGACTTTTTTCTCCTTTCCCTAGAGGCCAACCCAGAGAAGTTCAACAGCCGGTTTCGGAATAAAATGTTCTATGCTGGGGTGAGTGTGTGTGGGATATCTGAGCCTCCCTTCATAGCAGCCTTAACGTCAACTGCAGCACAGGCATGGACCTGCCTCCTGTCTGCACCCTAAACTCACTCATTGTAGTTACATGGACCTTCACATGCACCCAAGCTAATCTCCCCAGCCCGAAGCTGGAGAGTTGCTGGAGAAATGCTGCAGCGCTGGGAGTCACAGCTCCCCTTTGGCTGCGAGTGCTGCTGGTAGTACAGCTTGCTCCGTGGCCTGCAGTACAGTTGCTGTGTTGATCTCCTGCCACTATTGTTCTTGATCTCAAGCTCAGGGGTGGTCACCCAGGCAGGACCTCCCTGGAGCTGTGGGAAGGCAGGCTGTCCCTCCTGCAGAGGAAAAGGAAGCCTTTCCATAGTCTGCACACTACTTTGGTCTCTTAAATTTGGACCAGTTACAGCTTCCTGGCTAATTACACCACCCTCCTGTGTCTCACCTCTAGAGCTGTACATCTTAGTATCATCTTTGTTCCTCTGTCTCTCCATTCTCAATATACTTTCTAGCCATGTGTCTGGTGACTGGTATTTGAGCAGTACTAAATGCCAGGTACTGCTCTGTGCCATCTCACATCTGTCCTTGTTTGTGTCGCTTTTCCTGTCTGCACAGTTAAACCCAAAGGGGATCCATGCTGTCTCTCCTGGAATCTCTAGATGGGGTCACTTCAGCTCTGTTTTGTGGCACTTCATTACAGCTTGAGACTGAATTGGTCTCTTGACAAAAGTGACTTGAGTCTCACTGGAGGAGACTCATCTTGTCAGCTCTTCCCTAAAGTCAGGACTGGGCTGGCAAGGGAATACTAGAGCATGTTACTGAAGGTGCCCCTAGGCTTTTGGTAGGCAAAATAGCAAGAGGAATGGATCAGGTTGTTTTGGAGGAGAAGAGAACTTCTGCTGGTGGATGAAAAGGGGGTTTGCAGGTTTCAGCAGCTGAGGTCTGTGACACGCTGAGTTGCAGTCAGTGGCAGGCTTCCTGGCTGCCCATTCTGGTGAACACCTGGGCACTAACTCTGTCTCTTACCTTGGCAGACAGCCTTCTCCGACTTCCTCACCGGGAGCTCCAAAGACTTGGCGAAGCATGTCAGGCTGGTTGTGAGTGTGCTGGGGTTCTCTGGTCCAGGGAGGGGGTGAGCTGTGGAGGCATGAGGAATGTCCCTTGGCACACTGAGTATTGTGAGGGTTGAGGAGCGGATATGTTCCTCATATTAGCTTCCCCTGACTTGGATAACACTCACTGTAGGGAGAAGAGGAGGGAGGCCATTTCTTCCTAAGTGGGTAGGATGGACCAGGCTTCCCCTTACTGCAGGCTGAACACCCCTGTGTTGTGTCTAGTGTGATGGCACAGACCTGACCTCCAAGATTCAGGACCTGAAGCCCCAGTGCCTGGTCTTCCTTAACATCCCAAGGTGAGCACCCCCAGGACCTGTCTTCATTTGCTGAGCTTTCCACACCTGTGTTGTAGATCCTTGCCTGGGTTTGGGGTGCCAGTCCAGGCATTTCTTCCTGTCTTTTCACAGGTACTGTGCAGGCACCATGCCCTGGGGCAACCCTGGGGAGCACCATGACTTCGAGCCCCAGCGCCATGATGACGGCTGCATTGAAGTTATTGGCTTCACCATGACATCACTGGTGAGTCAGTGCTGGTGCCAGTTGTAGGCAGCAACTGGGGGAGTGAATGGTCCCATTGACCAGGAGTCAGCCAGCCCACAGCTCCACAGATGCTCTCCGGAGGAGTTGTGCTTCTGGCCTATGTGACAGTGTCTGCTCTCTAAGGTTTAGGTGAGGTGCTGTCATGCCGTGGTCTCTGTGAGTCCCTTGACTGAAATCAAACCTGAGACCCTTACAACTTGATTCCCGTGTAACATCCAGCTGACAATGGATATTCCTCTCATCCACGTCTCAGTCCATGTTCTGCTCTCACTCTGGACTCTTTCACAGGCTGCCTTGCAAGTTGGTGGCCATGGGGAGCGGCTCTGTCAGTGCCGGCAGGTGGTTCTCACCACATCCAAGGCGATCCCCATGCAGGTAGATGGAGAGCCCTGCAAGCTGGCAGCTTCCTGCATCCACATCTCTCTGCGCAACCAAGCCAACATGGTGCAGAAGACCAAGCGGCGCAACTCCATGCCTCTGCTCAATGAGTAGGTTCCTCAGATCGATCTGCCACTTCCTCTCCAAGGAAGGATGGTTGGCAGGGAAAGGGATGGGACTGATCTGTGACTGGCAGAGACATTTCAGTCCTTTCTTGGGGAGGGTCTGGGAAGGGATCAGGTCACAGAAATAAGGCTGGACCCTGATGCTGGAGAAGCTTCTGGAGCCAAGCTCTCCACCTAGTCTATACAGTATTGTGCTCTTGCCTGCTTTGGAGGGATGAGGGGATAAGGAGAAAGCAGGCTCTCACTTTCTGATATCTTCCTTTTGCCTTGCCCTCTGCACACAGCCAGCAGCCAGTGCCCGAGCGGCTGCGGATCCGGGTGAGTCGAATCAGCATGCGCGACTATGAGGCACTGAACTATGACAAGGAAAAGCTCAAGGAGGCCTGTGAGTGACCAGCTGAACGACTAGGGGGTGGGAGCTGCAGTCCCCAAGTCTGGCAAAGCCTGTAGCTTAACTGTGTGAGGTGCTGGGAATGGGGTATGGGCTGCTCCCTGAGTTGTGCCTGTGCCCTGTCCTGCAGCTGTGCCACTGGGGATCATCGTGGTTCCAGGAGACAGTGACCTGGAGTTGTGCCGGACCCAGATTGAGAAGCTGCAGGAGGTGAGTCTCTGCATGAAAAGTGGTCATGGCTGAGTACTGAGGATGAAGGGACTCAGGGAAAGGATTTCTAAGCTGCCTTGATCTGCACACCACCCACAACACACACTCTTGGTTGGGATCACACTAAGAGATCATGGTTTGCCTTCACCATGTGGTAGAGGCAAGGGTGCCAAGCTGGATGCCTTGTTGCTCCCTGCTGTCTGGCACCTTCTTTTTCAGCATTGCTCTTCTGACTGTTCTCCAAGCCCAAAGAGTGACCCTGAAAAAGTGCAGGATAGTATAAAAAGGCAGCACACATCCTGTGGGGGGCATATAACCCTTCAACCCTCCACAGACTCTGTGTTTCCTGTCGTGGCTCTGCCCTCTCCAGGTGCCTGGATTAGGTTTATAACCCCTCCCACTCTTCTCTTTTGCAAGCACTAATTTTTGTGTCCTTGCCAATGTACTAGCACGTGTCTGTGACCTGTACACAGACTGTGTAATTCTTGCTTCTGGTGAACAATGCCTTCTAAGCCCATAGTCTGGCTCCTGGTGCTGCACTGCTCAATCTGATTGTTGCACAGAAGATTGAAGGGACCTTTCTTAGTCTGTTGTTAACTGGCTCTTGTGCCTGTGGGAATCCCATCCAGTGTATGCAGAGTCCTGCAGAGGTGAGTTGCAGAGCTGCTTGCCTGGGCTGGCATACTGGCATCTGCCTCTTGCTGTGCCTGCTCTGTTTGTGTGTCCCCTGCCCACTTTGTGCCCAGGCACTGGTGAGGACACACAGGCAGGCACATGGCTAGCAGCTCCTGGGTTCACAGGGTAATGCTTTCCTGCTGTGTCTGTGTGGTAGACTGATGCCCCTGCAATCTCCTGCACTTTTAAAACTGTGCAGTGTGGCTAGTGTTCCTTGGTCACCCCATGGTTTACCTCTTCTCACTCCTTGGGAAAGCGCTGTAGTCTGACCTTAAAGCCAGGCAAGAACCGGTTACCTTGACCAGGCAGTACGTAAAGCCAGATATGGCAGCACATTGAGCAGCTCCAGTGGGATGAGAGAGGGACTGGGGGGCTGCCCAGACACAGGCTGTAACAGGACACCTTGCCTTTCTGCAGGATTTCCCTGCACAGCCCTCTGCTTTAGAGCGCCTGCTCTTTCAGGTGTGTATGGCCTCTCTGTCCTATGGGCCTCTCTGTCACATCCACTGTGCTGGTCTCATGGGCTCATCTTGTGAAACTGCTCTACAGTCAGCTCTGGTCTGTGCCATGGTCTCCCTGTTGCAGTGTGCTGTGCCTGTGTTCAGTTTTATCCAAGTGCCTGTGGTCCTCTGTCTGCAGGAGCAATGCTCTGAAGTGAAATGCAGAGGCCATAAGCTACATCTTTATCCTCTCTTTTATTATGCAGGAGGGAGATGGAGCCAAGCCGAAGACACTGTCATTCCAGAAGCTGTCACCCAAGTGGTGCTTCCTGGACTGTGAGTATTACCCTTCCCTAGGAGTGTTGACTGGCTCTGATGATGTCCTAGCAAGGTCCTTTCGTCTACCAGCTCAGGGGATGGAGATCCATGTGGATGCAAAGATACAAGGGTTATCGCTGCATTAGAAACCAGAGAAGCACCTGAGAATTAGGGCATAGGAATTACAGTTGCTATGCCCAGAAAAGGGGAGGAATCAGTAGCCCAACTGAAATGCATGGACACCAATGCATGCAGCATGGGCTACAAACAGGAGGAGCCAAAAGATATGGTGGAGCAAGAAAACTATGACATAGTTGCCATAGTTGGAGGGGGAGTTTGCCATTGTCTCTTCCACATTTGTTGCATCATGTGCAGTCCTGTGGTGCAATGCCTCAAGAATGACTATGGGGGGGCCTTTGATGGATTAGTGCATCCCCTCAGTTGCCCTCATGTGAATGTCCCATGGACGTGGCCATCCTGGAGTTGGGGGTTCCATAGCCAGTTTGTGTAATGGAAGGTGGGTTCACAGCCCCTGAGCAGAGGTTACAACACAGCCAAACTTCCTCCCCCTACCTTGGCTGGGGAGAAAATCTGTGCAAACTTGCTCCCAGCAAATGGGTCTGTGGGCTATGGCTTCTCCCATACCAAAGCAAGCCAAAGATGATTCTTAGCAGGGCTGCTAGGTTTGGCTTATGTTCTTTTCGTTGTTTACTTGTTTGTTTCAGGTGACTGAAGAATAGGTTTTCCCTTTATCTAATCTCAGCAATTTGACTTTCAGTCCAAAGTCCCAGTCAGGTATCTTCAGGGAGGCTTCTTTGGTTGTAGCCTCTTTATACGGTTTTTGTTATAATGAGCAAAACTTTATATCAGTGTTTGAGGCATGACGTATTTCAGGCTCTGACAGTGTCCAGGTGGCCAACAAGGCCAATGGCATGCTGGCCTGTATCGGCAATAGTGTGGCCAGCAGGACCAGGGCAGTGATTGTCTCCCTGTACTCAGCACTAGTGAGGCCATGCCTTGAACCCTGCCTCCAGTTTTGGGCCCCTCACTGCAAGAAAGGACATTGAGGTGCTGGAGCACATCCAGAGAAGAGCAGTGATGCTGGTGAAGGCTCTGGAGCACAAGTCACAAGAAGAGCAGCTGAGGGAGCTGGGGTTGTTTAGCATGGAGAAAAGCAGGCTCAGGGGAGACCTTATCTCTGTCTACAACAACTTTGAAGGAGGTTGTGTCAAATTGTGTAGGTCTCTTCTCCCAAGTAACAAGCAAGAGAATGAAGGGAAATTAATGACCTGAAGTTGCCTCAGGGAGGATTTTTTTTCCCACTGAAAGGGTGATCAAACATTGGAACAGGCTGCTCAGGAAAGAGGATGTGTCCCCATCCCTAAAGATACTGAAAAGATGTGTAGATGTGGCACTTACGGACATGGTTTAGTGGTAGACTTGGCAGTGTTGGTTTAATGGTTGAACTCAAGGATCTTAATGGTCTTTTCCAACCTAAGCAATTTGATCATTCTATGATTCTATGAATTTGGGGGGTGAGGAACAGCCACTGAGTCTTGAGACTCACGGATGCTAGGGTCTTTAGGGCTGAGCACAGCAGTGCTTTACCCCAGCCTGAGTGTCTGGCTGCTGACCCGGAGTGGAGGAAGGGGAGGGAGTCAGTAGTTCTTTTTCCCCTGGAGCTGAAGGCAGCTTGGTGGAGTGTTTGTCACTGCAGGACTGCTGGGGATGCTCTCCTGTGTTGTGCAGGCAGGGGGCCCCCCTGCTCCAGCATGCTCGGAGGCAGACTCACCATGAGTATGCAGTGTTATGGGAGAGCAGCGTCTCTGCTGGGCTCCACTCCAGCTGCTGCTTCTCCCCTGCCTGAAAGGAGCTTTCTCTTCTCCCTTTGCCTTCTCTGAACCAGAAGCTCCCTCTGTATCTGGAAGCTGGCTGAGTGAAATGCCCGTTGGTAGCATTTCATCTCTCTGATATTCCAGCAAGCAGAGTGTAGACCACAGCAGAGCACTGTCATGGTTTGCAAAGTGGGCCTGGGAAGCCTCGTGCTAGGCAGAGAGGGTGCAACTTCTCTCTTCAAGGTCCCAGCCCTGCGTATGGTGTTGCTGCTGCTGCTGCTCCCAGGTGTCACTACCAGGATTGCTGTACCAGGGCTGCTTTCCCTTCTCCTGCCAGTCTCCCAGCAGCAGGTTCTGGGCTCAGGAAAATGTGTCAGGAAAGACTAGAGTCTCATTCAACACAGCACAGGTTCATTCAAGTGGCTGAATTATAGGCCAGTAGCTCCCTGGATGCAAATATCCAGGATAAACATGGCTCTTTCAGTCCTCTCACCTGCTCGGGCACATCCCCACTCTGTAGAGAGACTTCCTTGGGTCTGCAAGGATCCCATGCAGCAGCCTCTCTTGGACTCTCTTGGACATATCACAGTCATCACTGGCACCAGCAGCTATCCATGCTGTCAGGATACTGGGGAAATGCTGCCCTGCATGGGAATCCAGCTGTCCTAGCATTGTGCTCTTACCTGTCCTACTCTCCGTTGGTGATGCCCTAAATCCCCTGCTCCCCTAGGGGTGGTGGCTGTATGTGTCTGGCTCTAGCATAGCCACTTGCTCTGTTGGAGCTCCTCTCTGTCTGTGGTGATCTGTAAGGAAGAGGAATGAGCAGAGGGATGCACTCAGACAGGCTGAAGGCTGATTTGAAGCTCTCCTGCCATCCTAGGAGACAGAGGCTTGGATCTACAGCTGGTGGTGGCATGCTTTGTTGTGCCTGGCAGTCCCATGTTCTGAGTGGCCTCATGGAAATCCTTAGTCAAATCAGCACGAGGCTGAGTCCTCTCTTCTCCCAGCCTCCTGTAGTGCCCCCATTTCTGAGCACTGTTCAACAAGGTGCACCATGTCAATCACAGCAGTTCCTCACATGGTATAAGTGAATGCTGGGTTGTGCACTGCATAGACCTGAACTTCATCTGCTCAGGATGATGCTGGAGCACCTGAAAGGCCATGGCATCAGCTAGTTGTGTTCTTGCCTTACCTGTGGCTCCCTGCCAGGAGTCGTGGAGGAGGAGATGGCAAGGAAAGGCATGTTTCACAGGGGCATGGTGGTCTGTAGGCCTAAGGGGCTGCCTCTAGGGTCAGGACACCAGCAGAGTCATGAAAGGAGGTGGCTTGCTCCTGGTCAGGGGCTGCTGTTTGCTTTGCTGTACCCTCTGTGCAAGCCATGAAGTGGCTGGATAGCTCACTGTTACTCCTGGTGGGAAGAGGCTTTCTCCCTTGTCTCACACCAAGGATCAGCCTGTCTTATTCTGTTCTGTCTTACAGCAACCACGGCTGATCGGTTCTACAGGATAGACCGCGCACAGGTGAGTGCAGCCTCATCCTGCCCTGTCATCCCCCTGGGAAGGTGCTTGGGTGTCCCACCTGCACACAGACCAACAGACAGGCATAGGCTCGCAGGCACAAGACTGTTCAAGCCACCATTGCTCTGCTGGGCAAATGGGTGGGCCACAAACCCACCTACTGGGATATGAGGGGACAGAGTTTTGCAGCAGTAGGTCTTGCTTCTGAGGAAGCATGTCCTGACTTGTGTCTTTCAGGAACACCTCAACTATGTGACAGAGATCTCTCAGGATGAGCTCTATGTGCTGGACCCAGAGCTAGTGGTCACTCAGACTGTGAGCACTTCTCCTGCTATGCCTGACCTCGTGGACTCATCTGCCACATCCCCTGGGCACCATTTTGCATTTCCCTCCTCTTCATCCTCTCCACCCTCCTCTCCTGCCCCCAGGTGAGTGTGAAATGGGGTTTCTGGGCCTCAGGAAGAATGGGCAGTGATGGGAGAGCTAGGGTTGGCTTCACAACATTGATCCCTGGCCCAGATTACAGGGGAGCTCCCTGGAAGTAAGCAGGAATTCAGTGTTGAGTAAGACCAAGGGATGAGATTCCATCCTGTTTTCCTTGTTCCTCTGCCAGCACTGCCCTAAGCAGTGGCGCATCACCAGATGGCTCAGCCATGGGGTCAAGCTTCAGCACCTGGCCCATGGAGCAAAGGACAAGGGTGTCTTTCAGCCAAACTAAGGCCAGTGTTCGGTATGGATGAGCAATAGTGCCAAGAGCAGCAGTAGAAGTGGGAGTGGGGATAGGGAAGAACCAAAATCAGGGAAGGAGTGCCACAGGCAGGTTCCTCCATCCCTCTAATGGTGGTGTGCCCATTAGGGCCATCTGCTACCAGGACTGGCAGGGTTAGTTACACTTCCTCTTCTTCCCTTCCAGCGCTGAGCCTGAGCACTGCCTCCCACGTAAAGGTGAGTAGAGTCCTACCACTGGTCATACTCCCTCTCAGGTTGCACTCTTGTTTTCCTGCCATGGGTTTTTTTGGCCTATCCTTTCCCTGGTGAGCAGGGAGGAGCCCTGTTGTTCCATGTGTCCTGAAACATGGAGCCCTGCGGGCGGGTGACCCAGAGGTGAGCACAAGAGACCTGACAGTGATTTGTGGAGTGGCCCAGCCAGGCGCCTTCCTGGCTCCATCGTGCGGGAAATTATGTGGCAAGGGGTTAATCCCCCACCTGCAGAGCTGAGCACTGTGGACTGGGTTGGGAGGCTGTCTCTGCCTCTCCCTGAGGAGGTGGGAGCACTAGAGCAGGGGCCTCACCAAGCTGAACAAATGGAAGGAGTTTCCTGAAGCTTGATCAGAGCCTGGAGGTGTGAGTGAGTCATTGGTGAGAGGCGTCTTGGCTGCTGGCTGATGCCCAGGAGACCTGCTCCCCACTTCCATCACAAGTTATCCTGCCCAGGGGCAGAGACTATCCCCCCTGCACATGCACCTCTCTGGCGCTGAGGTTTGGCTGTGCCCCTAGCTCAGTGGTGTCTCTTTACTTCCCCTGGCTTGTTCCTTGCGTTCGTGAAGGTGGAGGAGCATATAAGTGCAGTCTGACCAGTGGGTTAATCCCTGGAGGAGCTTGTGCTCCTGCTCCACACCTCTAGTGCCCAACTCTTGTCTCCAGGATAAGATAAGCAGAATTACAGATTGACTTTTCTGACCCTGATGCATCTCTCTTTGCAGATGACCTTCTGATTGACGCTGCCAAGAATGGCAACTTCAGCAAGGTAGGTGCTCCAGCAGCCTGCTGCAGTGAGCAGCCAAGGCTAGCTCCTGGGCTGGTGTGCCCCTTGGGCTAAGAGAAGCCCTGCCAGCCAAGCTCCCCAGTTGCCCTGGAGCAGGGCCTGTCAAGGAGCGGTGGCTGGAAACCAGGCAGGCTTCTAACAAGGGGCCCTGGTTCATCTCCTAGGGGACACAAAGGGAAGGGAGGGGAAGGGAAGAGATTTGGTAACATGGCTGAGCTGGACAAAGCTCCCCACTAGCCCCAAGTATCCACACAACCTGTCAGACACTCCAGCCATATAATGCTGGGGCTTGCAGCTGGGAAATGCAACTCATCCTGAGCAATCTGACAATCCTGTAGTTCCAAGAGCTGCACCGAGCTGGAAGAGACCTGATGGTGCGAGACTCCTCTGGCCAGACCGTCCTCCACCATGCTGTCAAATCAGGAAGCAAGGACATCGTCAAATACATCATTGAGAATGGTGAGCTGGAGCCAGAGTGCCACTCTTAGCAAAGGAGCCCGGCAGCCAAAAAAGCCAACCCTCTGCTCAGAGGGAGTGCTCCTGGGCTTAGATCCCATCCCTCTGGATTTGCTTTTGGTGTATGGGCTTTTGCTGATATCTGTCTGCCAGTACTGGGGTGTCCTCATGGCTATTGGTGCATCCTGGCAGGGATTAGCATGTCTCTGGGAAACATTTCTCAGTGTCTTGCTTCTGCCGTCAGGGCAGCTGACCAGTTGTTTTTGGCAGTTCCCACTGAAATACAGACAGCTTTATTTTTATTTAGATACTTATCTGTAGTAAAGCCACAATCAGTTCTTCTTTCCTGGCATCAGCTGGGCTCAGATGCCATTGCTGATCTGAGTTCTTTGGAGGAACAACTTTTGCAGGCAGCGTGAAAATAGCAGCCCCTATGGAATGATGCAGACTCTGACCAGGGAGTAGGCAGGTCTGTCTCTGCCCCAGAGGCAGGTCTCACTTACCTGCACTCTTTCTTTCCACAGCTCCTTCAGAAATCCTTGATGCCACAGAGGAGGAGAAGTAAGTCGCTGCCTGACTTGCATTACCTGTTGGCCAGACCCTCTGCAAAGTGACCAGTCATAGGGGCACTTCAGCTGCTCTCGCACTAATTTCCAGCCACGATTCCCAGTCCATTTTGGACAGACGGCCCCTGACTAGCACGCCCTTCTCTGCCAGGGCTGCCTGGACAAACACATAACTCACAATCAGCTCCTGCTGCCGCTGAATTGCTGTCCCTTGCTGCCACCTGCATGTGCTGTTTGTCCCTGTTCGGGGGGACATCTCACATCTCCCGCTTTCTCCTCCTCAGCGGTGAAACCAGCTTGCACCAGGCTGCAGCCTTACGCCAGCGCACTATCTGCCACTACATCGTGGAGGCCGGGGCCTCGCTCATGAAGACAGACCTGCAGGTGATAGTGGGAATGGTGGCAGTGGGGCTTTCTGGGGCAACCAGAGGGCTGGCAAGGTGCAGAGCTGGCAGGAGAGCAGATCAGGGGTGCTTTGGGTGAGGTGTTTGCCAGTCAGAGAGGAGCTGACATGCAGCACCCATGCTTGCCCAGTAGAGCCCAGCTACAGAGGGGTTAAATCCCTCTTCTCCTAGCGCTTCTCTCCCTGTTGTTTTATTAAATTAGAAGCAAGGGGCTGGAATGTCTCATCCCTGTCTCCCCCTTCCCACCCTCAGGGGTCAGAGCAAGGACATTCTCCCTGAAAGCTCCTTCCCAGCTGCAGGACTCCCCTGCTCTCCCCCACAGGCAGTCATGATGGGGGATCTGGGAGCTCCTCTTGGCGGATGAAGCTGGCCTGCGGGGAGCAGGAGCAAGCAGTGGCAGCACTTTCCCTCACATGCCGAGTTAATTGAGCTGTGCCTTAGCATCAGGGAATTGTGCCAGCCCTGGCAGAAGAGTTGCAAAAGGGGGGGGGCTTGGGGCCATATTTTGGTACAGGAGGTTCCTGGGAGTGGCATATGGCAGAGAGGATGTGGTCAGATGTCTCTGGTGGAGGCTTGTAGTGATGGGCTGTAGCACAGGTGATGTAGAAGAAGCCAAAAAGGTGCAATCTGTGGGTCTGGGACAACAGTTAGGAGCCCAGTTGAGGGATATTGGTGCTGGTGGAGCTTGGGGTTCAATTTAGACAATGCACATCCCTGTTTGCCAGCTGCCAGGAGAAGGCAGTACAGATAATCTCTGGCTCCCCATATCTCTTCCTTGGTCCTGTCTAAGGCTTAGGCGTTACACAGTGCCCAGAGTGGGGCTGGCCTCTATGGAGACTCAGCTGACAGAGGCAAGAGGAGAGGGCAGTTTGGGGGGCATGGCCCCTCTCTGTCCCCAGCCCCCTCATTTGCCTGAAGGAGAGGAACAGCCCCCAGCCTGCCAGCACAAAAGGGAGCCTTGCTCAGGCATGTGCCTGCCCCAGGGAATGGATTTGCATGTGCCTGTGCAAGCGCAGCATGTTGGGTTTGTGGCTGCCTGAGGACCCCGCTGTGCTGCTGCTCTGACCTCTCATGGGCTCCGGGTCACAGCCTGCCTGCGCAGGCAGGATCCACCTCATTAGAAACCCTAGCAGCAGACCTGTAGCACGGGTTTGGAGCAGGCTGATCCTGCTCCCTGCCGTGGTGAGGGAGGCTGAGCCTTATCAGTTGGATTGCTTCAGCCCAGCCGGGCAGGGAGGCCCTGGCAGCTCCGGTTTCAGGCTGCAGGCAGGCAGTGATGCAGAGGGGCTTCTACAGGGGAACAGGAAAGAAGCTCAATTCCTCCTCTGTTAAATGAGTGATTGCATTCAGGGGATATGGGGAGGAGGCCATCAAGGAGAGCCAGCACCAAAGGACAGCGTGGTCTCCGTCCCCTGATGGTATGGCTGCTGAGGGTTGTGTGCAGGAACATGGGGTGTGCCCAGTCTTGGGGTGCACATCCCAAGGGGATTTCTTGGTGCATGATACCTCTCTGCAGCCACACACAGATGGGCTTTTGTGCACAGCCACATCCAGGCCCAGCGGAGCGCTCTGCATGTCTGACCATTGTTCCTGATGGAGAAATATGGCTGTGGGCTGCTCTGGACACCCTGGCACACGGCGGCAGCTGTCCGTGCCCTGCTGTGCACCAGAGGATGAGCCAGGCAGTACGGGTATCCCTTCCAGGGTTGTGGCAGAGTTCCAGGTTTCTGTGGCTTTTCTCAGTGGCACAGCAGAGCCTGGCCACTTGGAGAGGAGGAGCAAGGAGCAGGGGGAGGGAAGGGGGAGAGGAGGCAGAGCTGGGAGCTGTTAACAGATTTGCTTTTTATGGAGTGCGGGAGTTCATTAGTGGACACAATCCAGATGGCTGCAATAAGCTGGTGAAATGTGATCCTCCTCCGGGAGCTGGAGCGCTAGTGCGGCTGTGAGAGGGAAGGGGGGTTGGTATTCCTGGGCATTCCCCAGACATACCCCTCATTCCTCACCCTTTCCTGCCTCCCTCCCCAGCACAGGGGAAGAGCAGGTCATGGGGACGGACTACCAGCCTTTGTCTCTTCTTTGGGTGACCTGTGATGCCCAGGATCAGTCATACCCTAGGCCATGCCTGGAACTGATGGCCCTTCAGGGGACAGCTTCCAGGCCTGCAGTAGTTAGGCTCCTCAGGAGCACACTTTGATCCCATGGTGAGCACATGGGCGTTTGGCTGCTGCCTGACTCGGAGTTTGGCTGCAGGCTCTGTGGAGCCCAGAGGGGTCCACATGGGGGAATGGGGACGCCTTTGGGTGCCAAAGCAGCGTTGAGGCAGTGTTTGGCGCTCTTGACTTCTTGCCTCCCCTGTACAGGGAGACACCCCGAAGCACCGTGCTGAGAAAGCCAATGACCCCGATTTAGCTGCCTACCTCGAGAACCGACAGCACTACCAGATGATTCAGCGGGAGGACCAGGAGACAGCTGTGTAGTGCTTGGCATGCCTTAGCCCAAGCCAGCTCATGCAGGATGAGAAGAGGACAATGCCAGCTGGCAGAGCTGTATCTGGCCCAACCCTCCCCAGATGCCAACCTGGTCCCTGGAGACGGATACAGAAGAGCTCTGCCCCAGGCTGGGCTGGGACTCTGTTTATGAGGACAATGGATATTTCAGACTTGAAGCCTGATTCTTTGTGTCCACCCCTTCACCTCTCATTCACCACATTCCCTGTCCTAGGTGGGCTCTAACCCCCAGCTAGGCTGGGGGAGCAGGCCAGGCTGAAGCCCCCAGTCACCCTTTTTCATGGCAGTAATGCCAGTGCCCCCTCCATAGCTCCTACCTATGATCCTTGTGGGATATCATTGCTCAGCCCCTCTCTCTGCTGGCAGTACCCTTCTTTTAGGTGCTTGGCTAGGTTTGTGTCCTGTTCCTCCTCTCCTGTCTGGCACAGCTGTGGGAGGCACAGGCTGCAGCAACAGACTGCAGAGACTGTGAGCTGCAGACTTTGCCCCAAAGGAAGCACCACAACTTACTGGCCTTACCTTGTCCTCCCTCCTGGGACTGCACCAGGTCTCTGTGTTGCCCTCCCCAGAGCCTTCTGAAACGGGAGGGAAGTCACTTATGTATCCAGCCTTTCCTCAGAGCATCTGGGACTGGTGCAGCTGGAAGTAGAGCAGCAGGTGCCCTCCTGATGGGCCTTTAGTGCTCAGTCAGCAGTCTGACTTGGGGCTGGGATGGCATGGAGGAAGGCTACCAAACCTTCCCACCACTTCTCCCCACAGCGCTGGGTGGAACAGTTTGCACACCCACTCTGCTGAGCATCTCTTTGTGAGCCCGCAGCAGGATGGTGGAGAGCTGCACTCAACTGGGGCAGTGGCAGCAGTGACACCTGTTATATTTCCCAAATGCTGACTTAGATACGGCTGCCCTCCCTGCTTCAGTTTCCCCCTCAATGCTAGACTTTGCGCGGGGCTGGATGGGCAGTGCTGGGGTCAGTGCTGCTCTCAGGGATCCCCTCCTGCCCCCCAACCTGGCAAGAGGTATCCTTTTAGTCCGACTCCTGCTATTCCCCAAACTGAGCACAGGGCTTTGCAGGGAAAACTTGAGAGCTCACCCAGCTGAGACACAGTCCACCTGGGCACACCATGAGCTCACCCTCTCCAGTTTTAGCAGAAAGAAGGATTGAGATTCACAGGAACCATCAGGGCTCCTAGCCCTAGGTCATGCCTGGAATGGATGAATTTCACCAGCTGCCTGCTATGGGGCATGAGGCACCACAATCCATCTCCCCTGTTGATGCTGTGAGCACTTAATGCCAAGACATCAAGTCAGGCCTTCAGCAAGGCTTTTACAGAACAATCTCTGAGACTAGGAGGTGCCCACAGAGGAGGAAAGCTGATGGCTCTGAGTCTAGCAGACCTGCGTGGCACTTTGGGGTGGGCAGTGGTTGTGAAGGGGGTTGCTGTTCGCAGCTTGGCTCCAGGAGAGGATACTGCTGCTGCCACGTGTGGTCTGTGCAGTCCCTCTGCACTCACATGCAGCTGTGCCCCCTGGGTAGTGCTGGATGGCACCATTGGAATCCCTCCTGCTACCAAGAAAATGATATGAGGATACTGTAGGGAACCAGAATACCCTTCAGACTTTTTCTTCAGGGGCAGGGTTTCCTTGAAGTGTGGGGGATGCTGTACTGGGGAACAGAGGCGCAGGGCAGTGCAGGGTGCCCAGGAGCCAGTGGCAGTATTGGAAAATAATAATGATTGTGTACTAATGCTACAGCTGGGACACTCCAGAAGTGCCTGGAGTTCCCATCAGCACTGCTGGCAGGCCACTGTCACCTTCTCAGAGGTCCACACCACTGCTGCCCCAGACAGGATGCCCAACTTGTCCCAGAGGCATTTAGAGCCTCAGCTTTCCCCTTCCTCCCTTACAGTTTTTGTACAGGTAGTTGAGAGACACACTGTCCCCTTCCCTGCCTGGCCCCTCCGTGCACCTGTGAGCTGAGTTGCTGTGCAATTCCAAGCCTGCTTATATTTGGTGAAGAAGGAGGGGGTGTTGGTTGCCCTGCCCCACTGAGGGCAGGGGTTCTGTGCAATACCTGGGTCTGTGTTTCTTAGACGCTGTTGTAGGACTGTATTTTTGTAACTATGTGAGGGTGCTGGCTCCAGCCGGCCCAGAGCCTGGCACGAGCCTGTGTTCCCGTTGCTTTTCAACTTTGACTGTTTGGATGTTGTTGTTTCTTGCCATTGAAATAAAGAGATTGATGTTTTAGATCCTGTCTCCTGCTGCATCTGCAAGATTGCAGTTGGCACTGTACAACAGATGCTCTGCATGGCACAAACAAGGTTGGATCCCAAGGCCTCTGCCCCTGTCCACACTTGGGGGTACTTGTGGGAGTTCCCTGCTGGCCCACATCCTTGTTCACTTCCCAGCACAGCATCCTTCTGGGACTGTTGTTAGATAAGGGGTCTTTGTCCTGAGGGATCTTCTCCTCCATTCTGTGTCATACAGCAATGCTGTGTAATGTGGGAAAGGAAGAAAGTGCACTGCTTTCCCAAGTGATCCAGAAGGCCTTGGAAGTGTGAGTCAGCAGCCTGCTATTCCTCCTTGGGGCAAAGGCAGCAGCCCCAGGGGCTGCCACAGCTGTCAGTGGGATACTACAGCAGCATCCAGCCTCCAGTTTCAAAACATTTGTTGGCCTTTTTTTGTGGTGGGCTGTCCCCAGCCATGCTGCTCTGCGGGAGATGAGCCTGCCCGGGCTCTTCCTATTCATTTCCAGCTCCAGCAGGGAGTCTTGGGCTTCTGCCTCCAGCGCTGAGCCCTGAGGGCAGGGATTATCTCTGCCACTCTGGTGGAAGGACCGCTCTCTGATTACAAAAGCAGAGAATTAGAGACACTTCTGCTTCCAGCCTCAGACTCATAAGGATGACTGTGGCCAATACACTTCTCTCTTGGGGAGTTTCCTTCGAAAAAGGAGGTAATCACAGTGACCAATGGCATGCTGGTGATGGAGCCAATGCTTGATGAGGAGCTGTACTCATATCTTAAACTCGGATTTCTAGGGGCAGTTTGGCAGTTTGCCTGGTGCTCCTACTAGCCCCTCTCTGCCCAGAGAAGCAGCCTCCTTCAATGCAGTGCCTGCATTGTCCCTTCCACCCCCACTGTGCCTCTCTTTCATGGTCTTCAAACTTCAGCTCCTGCTAACAGTGAGGATCTGTAGCAGGTGTAAGGCACACCAAATTGTCCTGGCCTCCCCAGGGACCAGGTGTACGTGCAACTGGAGGAGGGGGCCTGCTCTGCTTCAGCATGCCCAGACCCCAGCATGCTGGCACTTGGCCCACATCTCGGCAGGGAGGCTGTCAGTAACCATGGTAATTGGAGTCTTCCAGCCGCCCCAAGTGTCAAATATACAGTGGGGAAGAAAAGCAGTCCCACTATGTGATCACTCTGATGTGGAGTGTTGGGAAAGGGGCAGTGTACCTTTGGGATAGTCCTGCCCTTCTCTCCAAAGGGTGTCAGCATCCCCTCTTTCTCCTTTTCAGTCAGGTGCTGGAGGTTCGGAGGTCTGTCTGCCCTCCTGTGGGATGGAAGCACACCTGGAGGTGTAGGCACCAGGTGTATGTGTGCAGGCTGAAGAAAGCCATGCAAGCCCAGCCCCAACTAAGCAGAGCTGAGGTGACAACAGTTGGCCCTGTTAATGCTTACCTGCCACGCACACCTCAACAAGAAAAAGGTTGTTCCTCTCCCATGCATGGCTGTGTCCCTGCACTGGCACTGCTGCAACATCCACTACCATTTCCCCAAGGACCAGGCTTTGAACAGAGATGGAAAATGCAGAGCTGAAATGCCATGAATTAGCTTGTGACATTTTTAGAGGTAAAAAGCTCAAGTTAACCAACTGCAGGGAAATGCATCTGGGTTAGTCACACTCCCTCTTTTTTCCTCCTTTCCTCAATATGAGGCTCCTTTCTGCAATCACAGCCTTCTGCTGCTTATTTGGGCCGGGGAAGGGGCCATTTCGCCCATGTCCCTCAGAAGGCGCCCAAAGGGACCAAGCACAGCCACTGCTGAGAGTGATGTGCACCAATGCATCTCTGCTCTCTCACACAGCTAGCATTTGTCTCCTGGCCCCCTGGAAGGAGTGAGAATTTGCACAGGGCTTCACTGTACCATATGCTGCTGTGCCCTGGGACCTCCAGTGAGACCTTCAGCTCCTGGCCAGAAACAGCTGAAGAGAAGCAGCAGTCCTTGCTCCACACCTAGTTCTTTAACAATTCTATAGGCCCTGGTTTGCTCACCACAATCCTGTGATTCAGATGTGCAAACCTGACGTACACCTAGGTCCTTCTCCTTTTTTACATTGATATTTGTCTCAATGGCTTTCTTCATCTTGAATTTAAAGGCGCAGCAATGGGGGGAGGCTATTGGCTTTGCTACCTGCCCAGCTATCAGGATCCATTTCTGCATCCTGGGCTCAAACAGCATCTCCAGATCCCTCACCACACAGAGCAGTACCTGTTGCTGTGTGTGCAGCAGGAAGGGGAGATGACATGTTCCCACATTTACCAGCTCTCCTCAAAACTTCTGCAGATGTTTAGGAAACTGCTGGCAGAGTGGCAATTAAATGTGGCAATCTCTTGGGAAGTGATTCCTGGTTTTGAAGCAGCTCATAAAAAGCAGCCCTGCAACAGAGGCGCAACCCCAGGGCTGTGGCAGCCCTGCTCTCAGCAGACTTCTTCCAGGATAAGAGGTGGAGAAACGGCTCCATTCCTCACCACAGCCCCATTTTTCTGGAATGACACTCTCCCTTCTGGCTGCTAACTCCAAAAAGGAATTGGCTTGGCTGCTGCCTTGCTCACCTCCCTAGAAAAGGTGGTGGATGAGGGAAAGGAGCAGTCACATCTGTAAGGTCCTTTTCATCCCCCACCAGCAGTCAGATACCCCTGCTTGGTCCAAGGAGAAGGGCTGCAGCATGGATGAGCTGGGGACAGGCAGGCAGGTCACAACTGGGGAGACACTTGGCACAGCATGTAAGTGATGTGCTGCTCTGGGTGCAGAGCAAGTACCCTTTCCTGGCAACTTCCCACGAGGGGCAGAGCGAGCAGAGAAGGGTGGAAAGGGATCGTGAAAGGTCGGTCGGTCCGTTGATGCCAGTGGCCTTGATGGAGAAGCAGACATCCACAGAGCTGGTGGAGACACAGGGTGGTTCCCTTTACTCCACTGTGGCCCAAGGGTGCCCCCGGGGCCAGCTTCCAGCGGAACTCAGAGCAGCAGCCCCCAGCGGAGACCCTGCCCGGCTGTTCAGCTGTGCACCCTTCGGCCACTCGGTGATGTTGGGGTGCGTGGTCAGCTGGACCCGCACGGCTTCCCTGGTACCGCACCGCGGTTGGAAAGCACAGCAGGAAGATGAGAGGGGACAAGGGGCAGGGGCCGTGCCTCGCAAGACCTGACTCCCCCCGGTCCCCGCTCAGCCCCGGCCGAGGGGCCCGCGCTGCCCCCGCCCCCCGGCCGAGGGGCCAGCCTGCCCCCGGGCCGCCCCTCCGCCGCCCTGCCTTTGTGCCTGCCGGGGGGCAGAGGAGGAGCTTGAGAAAAGTTTTGGGCTAAAAACCCACCTTTTTGCTGCCAGCCGAGCCCGACGTCAGGGGCCGCTGTGCGCTGCGCGGGGCTCCGCACGCGGCCGCCACACAAAGGCAGCAGCTCCGCTCCGCTCCGCTCCGCAGGTGAGTGCGGCCCCCCGCCCACAGCTCTCGGCGTCGGGCCCCCACCTCAGGGCCCCGGGCACGCCGGCACCGCCTGCCCGACGCCACAGCCACGGGCGCCCCGGGCGAGGCGAGCGGCGACCTCCCGTCACCTCCCCGGGGAGGCGGCACTCATCCAGGCTCAGGGCTTCGCGGAGCGGGAAGGGACTTTGCCGGGTGGGGGACAGGCTCTGGCTGGGGAGGAGCTGCAGGAAAGGGCGACTGGGGCCGGAGTACCGGGGGCGGTGACCCACCCCCCCCGCCCCGTTGCGGGATCGCCTGAGAGGAGCCAGGGAAGAGCCTGGAGATGCAGAAGGATGGAGTGTGGTAGGGAGTCAAGGCTCCTGGAGAGCAGACGGGTAGAGGCAGTGGCCCGGTATCCTACCCCCCATTCCTCTGGGGAAGCACCCCACACTGGTTCGGGGAGAACTCAGCTGGTGGAGATCCCCCGATCGGAGCCCGGGGAGCTGCCCCGGAGCGGGGCTCGACCCCCGCCCGCCTCTCCGCAGGGCGAGGGAAAAGAGGCTCTACGGGGCTCACGGCACAGCATCTACCCTGAGGAGGGAGCAGAGGCCAGAGGGCGCTGCCATGCTCCCCTGCATGGGGGCAGAACCCTTTAACCTTGGAGCACCTTTTCCTCTCAGCGAGGGGAAGGTGAGGCCGCCTGCTGGAAAGCCGCACATCCCCCCGGCTCTGCTTCCCTCAGCGCCTCTAGGAAAACCTGGCCGTGCGAACGCCTTGGCTCACGGGCACATGCTCGGTCTCCCCTTTCCTGGCAGCAGTGAACTCCCTGCTGTCGTGGTGCTTGGCACTCCGGGCCTCGGGTTTCCCGAGCGCTGGGCTCGCTCCTCGGGTGCCGGGCTGCCTGCCCGGGGGCTGGAAGCAGCGGAGGGAGGACAGCAGTCCTGCGCCCACCGCTGCCAGAGCCAGCTGCAATTTGAGCCGAGCACAGCCGAGCCGAGAGGTCCCACTGCTGGAAAAGGGGCTGCGAGGGGGGTGCCAGCCCAGCCATTCCCAGGAGCGAACGGGGACAACACTGAGGGATCAAGAGCTGGGGACGATGTGTGGGCCGCATTTGTCAGTGGCACTACCTGGCCCGGAATGGTGTCCAGAGAGAGGTCTGAGCTTTCCCGTTGCAATAGAGGGTATTTGAGCTCTGCTTCAGCTTCACCAGGTGATTTTATTTTTCTTTTTAGAGCTGATCCTAGATCATAAAAACCCAGGGCAGCTAGAGGAGGGGGGAAGGGAGAACAGGGACTGATATTATGTGAGAACCAGCCAGCATTTGAGGAGGAGAGAAGCCAGGGCCCCACAGGGATACAGGAGGAGCAGGGCTCTGCGAGCATGCCTGAAGGTGCTGTCAGCCTAGTCAGGAACAGCTTTTGTTTGCCTGGCTGTTTGGAAAAACAGTTGGGAAACTGCACCCCCTTTTCCTTATGAATGCTTTAGGATGAGCCATGACTGAAGGTCCCTGCTGACCTTTGCCTGGGGAATGCGATGTGGTGGGCCGAGGCTGGGAGCAAATTCAGGGATCCCTGGGGCTGTAGCTGATCATCCCCTCAGAGAGCATCCTTCTAGCATCCCTGTGTACACACATGGGCAGGGCCCCACTGCACCCATGGCAAACAGAGGGAGTCTGTGCCTGGAGGTGAGGCAGGGGTGAGCACAGCAGCTGGGGTTGTCTGCCCTGGGGGCTTGAAGCCCGTGTCAAAAGGGCCTGAGCAGAAGTTGCTGGGCTGGGAGGTAAGTGCAAGGAGTACAGGCAAATGCCCTGCAGCAAAGGATGGGAGAGGTTTACAGAACACCTGAAACCAGGGAGATGCTGTGAATAACGTGGATGTCAGAGGTGCTACCCCATGAGAGCTGCTGCAGAGAGTGGGACAGCCATGTCTTCTGTAAGTCAGCTCAGCTCCAGCCTTGTCATCTGTAACCAGCCCATCTGGGCTGAGCCCTTGTCCCCTTTGAAGGCAGATGGATGGGAGCAGAGCTGAGCTGTGCTGTGCTCGGCAGGATGGCTCCCAGCTGGGCTGGGTGAGGGGGGAGGCAGATCTCACCCCCATGACTGTGTCCTCAGCCAGCCGGTCTGTGTAATTCCCTGTGACAGTTCAATGCAGAGCAAAGCTGGCAGCTTGGCGGCGGATGCATGAAAGGTGAGTGCACTGGAGCCTGAATAATGTGGGATGCTGCTCTCTCTGGCATGCTGCCTGGGGAGCCCAGGGGAGGGAGCAAATGATGACCCCGGGCTCTTCCCTGCGTTGATGTCCCCTGGGAACTGTCCTGTTCTCTGCAAAGTTCTGCCAAGCCCATCACAGAGCCAGGGCAGGTGCCATGTATTTTCTGGATGGCTGCTGCCACACAGATATGAGTGGCATCTTAAAAGGCTTTGGGGTCTCCAGATTTGAAATGCTGGCTCTGCATGCCTGCACTCCTGTTCCTACTGGAAGCAGGATCTGGGACCACAGTGTTGGCAGCAACGTCCCACAGAGTCTTGTGGTCACAGCCAGAAGGGAGCCATCACATCACATCACAAGGCCACTAGGGCAGGGGGATAGCACATAATCCCCAGAGTCAAACCCTTATGTGTGTGCACCCTTGTCCCCACCCTGCTTTGGTGTGTGCACACCTGCACACCCTCTGTATGCGTGGGTGGTGTGGTCAGTGGGCTCAGCACCCCTGCTCCAACCCTCCAATGAGCTCCCGCACTGTGAATGCGTTTTTTCATGCTTAATCCACTGATTTAACTTTCAGACCTCTCATGGAAGCAGGTCTGTTTTTCTGGACTTTTTTCCTTCTCCCTGGCATCCTCTGGCACTGGAGTAAGGTACTGTGAGAGCTGTGCTCCCTGGCCCCAAGGCTCTTTGGTGTAGGACAGCAGCCCATGAGTAAAGAATCCACAGAGAAATATGGGGGGTAAGGGCTGTCCACTGGCACCCAACTATAGGGCCTTCCCCAGATGCTGTGGGCTGTGGGGTTCCCCATGGAGAGCGTTTTGAGCACATGCAGGGCAGTGGCAGGAGGGCTGCAGGGGGGGAACAATCTCAACCCTGCAGCTCTCTGGTGGGAGGCAGCTGTTGAGGTATACAATTCACCTTCCTGTTGTAATTAGTGAACATATTCTGCCGGGTGGCAGCAGGCAGGGCACAGGGGTGCACACACACCTGTAGGTGAGTGTGTGCAATGGAGGCAGCTGCTGTCTCACTCCCACACAGGCTGCCCACAGCCCACCATGCCCCTCCTCAACACCACATTGCATCCCAACCTCCAACCCACCTGGCTCTCTCCTTCCTCCACAGGCAGGATGCAGGTTCGGAGCCTCCTCCTCCTCCTGGCGCTGATCCTGGTGGCTGCTGCCGCTGAGGCTGGCAAGAACAAGAAAGGTGAGGAGCAGCCTGGGGCAGGGGCCAGTGGAGCAGGGGGCAGAGTGGGGCATGCTCCCCTGTCCCTGCAGAGAGCACCCACTCCACTTTTCCGTGCAGAAAAGGCAAAGAAGGATGGCTCCAAGTGTGAGGAGTGGCGCTGGGGACCCTGTGTTCCCAACAGTAAGGACTGTGGCCTGGGCTACCGCGAGGGAACATGCAAAGATGAGAGTAAGAAGCTCAAGTGCAAGATCCCCTGCAACTGGAAGAAGAAATTTGGAGGTGGGCACATGGAGGTGGGATGGTTGGGGACCACCCTGTGCTGGGTGACTGGGGCCAATGTCCTGCCAGGTCCTGACTAGTTCTGATGCCTCTCACCTCTCATCCAGCTGACTGCAAGTACAAGTTTGAGAGCTGGGGAGGCTGTAGTGCTCAGACAGGCCTGAAGACTCGCTCTGGCATCCTGAAGAAAGCCCTGTACAATGCCCAGTGTGAGGAGACTGTCTATGTGACCAAGCCCTGCTCCTCCAAGATCAAGTCGAAGTCCAAAGGTCAGTTCCCACCACTCCTATCCCCAGAAGGGTTCTGTTGCAGCCCTGGGCAGGGGTTTTTCAGAGGTACCTTGGCCTGTTGGGGTTGGCTTTGCTGGTGGTGTGGGGGATTTTGTAGGATGCTCTTTCCTTCGCACTGTGAAGTCCAGCTGCTGGCTGGGTGGGATGCAGGAAAAACCCTGTTTTCCCCCACAAACCACTGCCATCTTCGGTGGGTTGGGGATTCCCTGCTCTCATCACTGGGACTCGTGCAAAACGTGGTTTGGCATGGAGGAAGGCTGCCTGCAGGGATGCAGCCACTGTGCTGTGCTCACCCAGCGTGCTGACTGTGTTTCTACCACAGCAGTGTCTGGGGGACCGTGAGCTGCCAGCAGATGCACTAACTCTTGTCTCCTGTGCTTCTTGAATGCAGCAAAGAAGGGCAAGGGGAAGGACTAGAACAGGAAACCAGCGTCCTCATCGGCCCCTCAACATGGTGCCTACAGGACTGGATGTCCAGCTGCAGCTGGCCCACACTACAGTCTTCCTCCTCCTCTCCTTTCCAAGACCTCCTCTTTCACTGAGATGCCTTGTTGTAATCATTAGTGTTGTAGAGAGCAAACCCACCCACCCTGCCGGACGGGCTGCCCCTTTCTTGCTGTCCCATGGGTACTGCCAGTGCATCCTGCTCACCTCCTCTCAGCTGGTGTTGGGGTTCACTGGGATGTGCTTGGAGAGCTGGGACTGAACACACATTTTTTCACCCTCCAGCACAAATGAGGTGCCTTTAGCACATCCTTTTGCAAGCCCAGGAGCCTCCTCACTTCTCCACCAGGTACTGGTGCCAGAGGGAAGGGCTGGGTGTAAGTAACCCCATCACTGAAACTTCTCACTCAAGGACTGATGTCACCTCAGGTGGTTTATTCCAGCATCCCTTTGGCTGGGGCATGACTTACCTACCTGCAGCAGTTGAGGAAAACACAGTCATCACCCTGAGAAGCAACTGCATTTCCTCTCTCTCACTTCTAACTGTGTGTGTCCATGCTGGGGCTGCAGCCCCTCTGCCTTTGCCATGCCAACACCAGTGCTGAGTAGGACCTCTCCTTTTGGAATTTTTTTTTCTTTTCCAATAAAAATCTTTTTAAAAAAAGCATCAGAACCCCCTGTTGTCCCCACAAGGCGCTGTTTGCTGGAAACCCCAGCAAACTCGGTTTTGCTGGCCCCATTGGTACCAGCAGCGAAGTTACCATGCAACTGGCAGTGCTGGCCTGGGTGCCACGTGCACATGGTCCTGGACAAAGCACTGGACCTCACAGTCTCTTTGCAACAACGCTTCAGGTTGTGCCCCCCCCCCCACCCCTGCCTTAATCTTGGCAGAAAGGATGGGCTGCAAGAAATGTCACCCATTCCAAGTGACTTCCCCAAGTGGGGAAGGAGCCACCCGAGTGATGACTCATTCATTCCTCACACCAGGGCCATTAGTTTCCTGGTCCAAGATCTTTATTTGTCTTGGGGTGTGTTGGGCTGCAGTTATAACCATTTAAAAATACCCAGAAACCCACCAGGCATTTTAGGCACCCCTAAAGGCAGTGGTGGAGGAGTTCCCATCTGGGTGGGGCAGCCTTTCTGCAGGTTCCACCCTGGCATGAGGATGGGAAGGACATATGGACACAGAGTTTGCCAGTGCTAGAGTGGCCCCATCCCATCCCATCCCATCCCTTGCCTGCACCTGGCTGTGTGCACCAAGGCTTGCACCTGGCTTTGGGAGCAGCTGGGGAGCAGCCCCAGGGTTGCACACGCAGGGCTGGGAGGAGGCTGGAGGTGCTGGCTGAAGCCCGCATGCTGAGGGCTCTGCTGCAGCACCCATGACAGCATTACATCCATTTACAAAGCTCAGCAACCACCTCCTTCGGCCTCCCTGCAGGAGCCCCCTGCTCTCAGGGCAGGAGAGGGGCAGGAGGCCATCATCATCCTCTCCTGCCTCCAGAGCCATGCATCAGGCCTCCTACACCACTGTGGGGAGAGCATCTGCTCATGGCCCAGATGGAACACAGGGCACCTTGGGCACATTGCAGACCCCCTTCCCACCCTCTTCTGAGACCCCTAGGTCCCCCCTGTCCCTCCCAAGGACAGTTATCTTCACAGTCACTGCTGCCCACTTCTCAGGGGGCCCATTCCCCCAGGGCTATGGAGAAAGTCCTGCACCACACCACTGCTTTTCTTTGCAATTCTAGTTTCCATCGTTGTCGGAGGCAACTGGGTTTCACACTCCTCACACAGGAGTGAAATGCTTGGTTTAGCTGTCTGTCTTTCCAGAAAATTGCTGTCTGAGGGCAGAAAGGGCATGAAGGGGAGAGCAGACCCAGAGCCCAGGGAAAAATTCTGCCCCAGGTCCCTGGGTGAGGATGTCCGATGGCACTCTCAAGGGAAAGGAAGCAGCTTGCCACATCTGTTAGGGTCCAATCTTGACTGCCTTCACAGGAGGCCTGGCTGGGCCAGCAGGACTCCCCATTAGCATGCCTGAGCCAGCCTGATCCAAGATGTCCAGCAAATGTTTGACCATGGTTTCTTCTCATTTCTTGGGTAATAAACACTTTAGAAGCCAATGGAAAGCATCCAGCATTAGCCCATCTGCATGCAGACAAGCTCTGACGCCTTGGAGATGGTCAGCTGGGGAAAAAGGTATATCCAGTCTTAGGAGAAACACTGATGCCATTTGGCCAATCTCAAGAGCATAGAGCTGGGAAGGGCTCCTGGTGACCACACCTCCTCTTGCCTCTGGCTTTCCTGGTGTCTCCCCGAGCTAGTCCCCAGGCCCAGGGTGACTGGAAGGACCTGCAGCTCAGAGATGCCTTCGATTTTTGTCAGCATTGAATGAAGGGCATCATCTGCAATCACTGCACAGTCTGCACTGTTGTGAGTGGAGAGCAGAAGAACCCCCACTGGCAAAGGAGGCAAAGGGAAGGGTTTCCATAATGTTACTGAAGTGGCCCCTGAGTACCAGTTTATCTGGCTGTGCCAATGTTCCTGTACTGGCACATGAGAAGGTGCTTGAAGGTTTTCTTGAAGGTGGCATTGCAGAGGGCATAGCAGGCTGGGTTGATGGTGCTGTTGACGTAGCAGAGCCAGTAGCCAATGGACCACACAGTTTCGGGCACGCAGGTCTCGCAGAAGGTGTTAATGAGGACCATCACGTTGTAGGGTGTCCATGTGAGTATGAAGGCCAGCAGGATGGCAAAGATTGTTCGGGTGACTTTCTTCTCTCGGGCAGCCATCTGGCGCTTCTTCCGGACTTGGCTCCTGGCAATGCTGGCGAATTTCCTGGCAACATTGACTGGGCGGCTGTTGGCCAGGGAGTTGTGGTTAGAGGCACCTGACTTAGCTGGGACGATCTCGATGGCGGTGACACATTCAGTCCCAGTCTGCTTGGTGACAATCTTAATCTTGGACCACTTGGAAGTTGGGTTCACCCGGGGGTTGGCTGGACTCTGTCCTTGCCCTGCTGGCAAGATTTCTGCTGTGGGCTTGTCTTTTGTGGTCTGGGTCATGCTGACAGTGCTGGACTCATTGGATGTCTCCTTCTCCTCCTGATGGCCAGTAGCCTCTGTCTGTGCAGATGGCTGGTCATCCACTTTCCCACTCCTCACCTCCTCCTTCACCTCCACCGCCCTCTTGGGAGAGTTATTGTTGTTCTGTTTGACCGTGGGGCCCTTGAGGAATCTGAGGGACTTGGTTTTCCTCTCTTTCCTGCTCTCAGGCTTGTGCCTCCTTACCCTGCTTCTGCTGGCCAGGGAGATGTGGATGTACAGCACCGTCATGATGACCACGGGTAGGTAGAAAGCAGCAATGGCTGTGCCAAATGTCACCGCTGGGTTGGAGAGGAACTGGATGTAGCATTCCCTCTCGGGGACTGTCCTCTTGCCCACAACAAACTGCCAGAACAAGATGGCAGGGGCCCAGAGAACGAAGGACAATATCCATGCGGCCGCGATCATTAACCCTGCCATCTTGGTGGTCCTCCTGGCTGGGTACGTCAGGGGCTTGGTGACACAGAAGTACCGGTCAAAGCTGATGATGAGTAGGTTCATGACAGAGGCATTGCTCACCACGTAGTCCAGAGCCAGCCACAGGTCGCACACCACGGCCCCCAGTGGCCAGTAGCCTTTGATGATGTAGACTGTGTAGAGGTTCATGGAGAAGACCCCAATGATGAGGTCTGCGCAGGCCAGGCTGAAGAGGAAATAGTTGTTGACAGTCTGGAGCTGGCGGTTCACCTTGATGGAGAGCATCACCAGGATGTTCCCCACCACGGTGACAAGGCTGAGCGAGCCGGTGACGGTGGCAATGAAAACCAGCTCCACTGTCTTGTAGTTGGTGGGAGGCTGCACGGCCACCTCGGAGTGGTTGCCCAGGGTGAAGTTGTCATAGGTCAGGTTGGCCATCTTTGCCTGCCAGGGCTGAGCAGAGAAGTTGTGCATGGGATCTGCAAGGAGAGCGAGGACAGAAAGGGAGAATATTAGACCTGCCAGCTTGTCCTGGCAGCATTTCCTCAGTTTCCCAGGCCAGCACTGTAGTTGGCTAGTGCTCAAAAACCTCCTGGCATTCCTGGACTTCTCTCTGCCACTCCAGGAGTCAGTTGGAGGCATTTTTTATGTCCCTATTTAGCAATAGGGGAGACACACGAGTTGCAGGGAGAGAAGCAGGAGTGGCACTAGGACAGTCCTTTGTCCAGGATGTGATGGTCCCTTCTTTGTATATCCCAGTGGGAGCACAATCTCCTGTGCCCCAGAGAGGCACACAGGGAGGCCAAAGGGCTGGGGGAAAGAGGACAGCAGAGCCCAGGGGGGTTGCATACAGCACTCACTGCCAGAGTAGCACAGCATGGAGCCAGTGCTCTGCCCCAGGGACAGGAGCAGGTTTATGGTATGCCCCAGGCATGTCCCACTGACCTCCCCAAAGCACTCCCCAAGGGGGCCCTAGCCCACAAAGCCCGTGCAGTGGTCCGCTTGGCTCACCTGTGTCTCTCGCAGCAAACAGCTCCTTCTGGAAGATGAAATCTGGCAGAAGGAAAACAGCAAGTTACACCACAGCTTGTGAGTCCCACAGCATCTTACTGGGAGCACCAGCCTCCCCAACAGAGGTGGCCCTGACCAAAGAGTGACGCTGCTGAGATACAGAAAAGCCAAGAAAGGCTGAAGATGGGTAATCTGGCATGGTGCAGTGCACAGCACAGCAGGTACAGGAGAGGGAGGGAGCTGCACAAGTGCCATCAGTCAGTGATGCTGGGAAGTGATGGCTCCTTCCCCCAGTCCCCCAACACAGTGCAGCTGCAGCCACCCAGGCCACAGAGATGTACGGTGTGGAGTCAGACACCTCAGCATGATACATGGAATTATTTATGGAAAGTGATGAGAATTACAGGCAGAATTACTGCCTTCATCCAAACCAAGATGCCTGTGGTTAATCACCCAAGGTAAGAGTAGAATGGACCTTAAAAAGAAATCAATAGACAAGAAGTGCTGTATTGAGATGAAAGGGAATTTCCTGGAAAGCAAAGGAAAAGCAAAGGCACTGAGGGAGTTGGGCTGGACAGAAGAGGTTCCCATTGAACCTGCCTCTCCCACACCATCCAGGCCCCCAAAACATGCTGAGCCTTCAACAGCCTTGCCCTGGCTTCTGGGGGCATCCCAACCCTGCCAGACAACCAAGGGTAGCCCCTCCAGCAGCTCTTCCTGGTGCCAGGACAGAGGTTCAGCCCCAGGAACCCAGCAGGAGCCAGCGAGTGTCCCCACAGCGAGAGTGCTCAGCACAGTGTGTCTCTGGCTTGGGTGCTGGCTCCAAATGCCTGCTGAATGACTCCTGAAGCTGATTTTGCTGAATGTATAAACATGCCATTAAAACACACCTCTTCCAAACAGGGTCTGGCAGGCTTTGAGATCAGTTTGTCTATTTAAAATATTTGAAAATAAATGCCCTTGTCTTTCATTTGTGGTGAGGGTAGGAGATGTCTGCTATCAGCAAATAGCCAAGTTTTTAATATGAGCATTTTTTAAAAAGACACAGGTGTAATTAAATGGAAATGTGGCTGCTGAGATGCTAAAGCCAGGGTCTGATGTAGCCTTTTAGGCAGCTTCTGCATTAGCAAGGCAACAGCTGCGATAGTGGTGGAGCTCCTCTTACAGGTGCAAGGGAAAGAAGTGGGTGAGGGACAAAGAAATACCTCTCTACCATTATCCTCGAAGTGTGTCTGTGAAGGCAAAAGGCTTTTAAAAGAAAGCAGTGTCCTTTGGTAGATGCTACGTGCCAGATATGGATGGGGCAAGGAAGCCTGGTAGCACTGCCCACCTTTGCACCCAGCTCCAAGCACAAGGGATGCATCAAGGGAGAGGGAAAGAGGTTTCTGCTGCCATCCTTCCTGGGCACCCAGCCAGAGATGTGAAAAGAGGTGATAAGTGTATAAAATGGCTTAGAAATATATAATCATGGCAGTTTGGGGGTTGGTTTCAGTACAATTGAAATGAGTTTTAATTTCTTCACTTTGGTGAGATGGGGAGATTTAACTGTCATTCTTGTAACAGCTAATCAAACTGATCAGACAAGCTAGCAATCATGCAGACATCTAACCCAGCTCTTCCAAGAAGAATTTGAAAGTCTTGAAAAGAAACCTTTCCATCGTCTCTGCTAAAATGTGGGTTTCAGTTTTCTCACTTTTGTTCATGAACTGGCATCCTCTTCTAAGCGTGTCTAATTAATTATCAGCCTTGACAGAGGCTTGTGTTCTCAGCTACCCGAAGAAAGAAGAGTCCATCTCAACCCCGAACCGTTCTGTAGTGTCCCAAGAGCAGGAGGAAAGTCTGCGGCAGCCCCATACGCGAGCCTTTGGATGCCACCCAGAGGTCATGCTGCAAACTGGTGTGAGGAGGCAGAGGCAGGGGGAGGGCTTAAACACTGAGCACTGTGAAAATAAGCCTTCACCTAATAGCAAAAATAAAGCAATCCCCCGTGTGAGGGAAGGGAAAATGCTTAAAGGTAACGTACAACACAGGCAGAGCAACACGAGTGAGCTGGGAGCTGTGTACGCCATAGCCTCTGCCATGCCCCAATCCCAGGCATCCCTTCTTTCCCCACCTTCTGCTCTCCATCCCCCTGTCTCACTGTTCTGCCCCTAGCACCCTCTTTGAGCTCACTGGGACTGCTCGGCACTGCTTTTGCCTTCCTGAGCAGAGGAGGCAGCTCAGCCTGGAGCTAGGAGAAGGCCAAGGATGCTATAAATTTGGTAGGTCTGTGCAGCTGACCAAGCCATGCATCATGCCTGAATGGGCACTAGGGATAGATGTCTGCCTTTGAGATGGAGAGCATCCAGGCTGTGTGAAAAGCGCCTGGGCGGAGCCCTCAGGCAGTCACACCCTCTGCATCCCCATCATGTGTCCCAAGATGGAGAGAGCGCACAGGAAAGCTGCGGAGCTGCAACAAACTCACCAGTGTCACACCATCTCCACCCTCATGCCAGCCACATCACTGTTCCCACTGCTGTGACACAAAGACACCAGACACCAAGGGACATCTCCAGGACTTGGTCTCTCCACTAAATGCCTTCCCTATGTCCCCCAGTGCCCAGTGCTTGCTCCCTGCACCTCCAGGAGTGCATTTCTTCTCTCCCTCCCCTCACAGCCCCCATCCTACATCACCCTCTGTCTCCATTCCCTTTTGCACTCTACTTTTATGGTAACACCACAGTCGGGGAGGAGCCATAGCCTTGACAAAGCTGAGAGAACACTTCAGAAGGGCTCCTGGGGCTGAGACCCCTACCTGTGACACCGATTGACTTTTCAGCCTGCACACGACATCTGAAGTGCTCAGTGGGTGCTCTCCCACACCTGCTTGCACCAGCCAGCTACAGCAAACTGCCTCAGACTTTTGGCAGTGATTTACAGCTGTTTTTCTCCTCTCCATTGAAGCCGTTGGGAGACTCCAACTCGTTACTGATAGCATCCTCTGGTCCAAGAGTTTCTGTGGCTGCTGAAGTGGTCACCAGTCGAGTCATCAAGGGAAATCCCTTTCCCTTCCCACACAGCCACAGGTCCAAGCAGAGAAAATTGTAATTTGGGTGGGGTCCAACTACTGCGGGCAATGGGCACAGCAGGGTCTCCACTGCTGCCTGCAATGGTGGGTGTGACCACTGTTGTGTGAGGATTCAACTCCAGAGCAAGAGCAAAGCCAGTGCTCTGTCACAGGGTGACACCCGAGACCACAGCAGAAAACTCCTGCTATTTCCTTGCTGCAGCCCTCCAGCAAGCCTTCCCAGCCTGTCAGCTCCTACAAACTGCCTCTTGCCAGGTAGGAGAGGAGAAAGCCCTGTCATGGACTGCTGGTGACCTTGCTGCACCCAAGAATGTGCTGTAGCTAGAGGCTGGTGCTCCATCAGCTGCAGTTCGTGACTGAGCACCTGCTGAGCTCTCAGCTCACGTGGGATGCAGGGTTTGGTTCCCTCCCGCCCCTGCTGCTCCTCGTGTGCAAGGAGCTGGCCACCCTCCGCACTGGCACAGCGAAGGCAACGGGAGAGGTTGGTGTTTACACACACCCGTGTGATGGTGGCACCTCAAGCTGTGGGATGAGCTCCTGGAACAAGCCCCGGTGTTCCCTGCCTCCCTCTGCTCCGCAGCCCCTGTCCCACCTGCCACCACCAGCCATCTCCTTTCCTGTTTTGACACTGCCCTCATCCCAGCGTCATCCTCAGGGCCGGGGATCCTCAGGGAGCAGGTGCAAGCAGGGGGCAAAGCCATGTCTGGTCCACATGTTGCTGAAGCAAAGCCTCTAGGAACGAGCAGAGCTCTGCAAGGAGCCCCACCATAAAACAAGCCCCACGCTCACACACCGATCTGGGGAGGAAGATGTTTACAGGGGAAGGAGAGGAATCAGAGAAAGAACCTATGAGCATGAGCTGCTCCCAGAGGAAATGGGCTTTAGCCCTGCACAGGTTTGGAGCAGCAGCAAAACTGAAAGTGACCCCAAGCCCAGGGACAGGATGGAGGGGCTGTGGCTGTCAGCTCCTGGCTGGATGGATCCTGTGGGGCTCTGGGCGCTGCCTTTCTCCAGGAGGAAGGGAAGGTGGCCCCCTCCACCACAGGCACATTCCAGCAGAAGGCACACATCACCCCCTGCTCTGTCTGGGTGCCAAAGGCTGGGCCTGGGCACATCACCTTTGGTGTCACATTTGGAAAGACCTGGGCCAGCCCCACTGGCAGCTCCCTGCTTGCCTTGGCTTTCCTAAAAGTGCAGAGAGAGTAAAAGTCTTAATGGGATTAATCTTGTCAGGTCAAACTGCTGTTGTGATATGGGGCTAGGCAGTTTGTGCAGCCACCCACCACAGGGAGGAGAGGAGAGAGGAAAAAAAGAGGGAACAGAAGATGCTAGACATTTATGGCTCACGCTCAGAAAGGGAAGGTATACAGTTTGTGGCGCTAATTGCATTATCTAATAGCTGTTAATTAGTTCCTGAATCATGGCACCACTTTACAACTCATGAAGGGCTGTTCTGGTTGACAGATTCACACCCCTCAGAGTGTGAAAACAGAATTCCTAGATACTGGGAACATGCACCTTAGAAATACAACATACACAAAAAGACTGAGGGCAGGCCCTGTGTCTGGCAGGGGGAGGGTTGGTGTTGGTCTGCTTCCCTGCCTCTGCATTGGAATGATGAAGGCAATAAACAACCAGAAAAACAGAACGGAGATGAGGGGCCAGCAGGATTTGTTGTGTTAAAATGGCAGGGCTCCCCCTGCCCTCCATGCTCTAGCTGGTGGCTGTGCTTTCATCCCTCTGGTCAATGGATCCCTGAAGTCCTTATCCTGCTCCAGAGGAGATCTGAGCCACTGTGGAACGGGAATTTTTTCTTGTCAGTAACCCATGGGGTGGTTCTGGGTATTTGATTTTCCCATTGAATAATTTATTCTTCTTTCTTCCTCTGCTGTTCAACTGGTCCTCATGAAGCAAAGCAATTTCCTCCATCCCCACAAGTTAAGAACATCTGATAGCTTTTCCTGGAGCCACTGGAGAAGCAGTAAGCCCAGTGGCACAGGAGCAGCCAGCTTCCAGGGAGAGGTGAGGGTGCCAGAGAAGGCCCCCCATCCGTGCCTGACATGTGTTTGCACATCAGGTTTGGAAAATTTGCCATGTCCAGGGCCGAAAGGGAGTGTTGCAGTTGGGTAACCCCACCACTCCCCCAGGCAAGCCAGGAGCCTCCCTGCCTTCATAGCTGCTTGTAACTATGTGGTTAATGCTGGCTTTCAGAGTAAAGCCAAGGCACCACGTCCAAGGTGGCTCACACCCAGCTGTGGGAAGCGCTCGCAGCTCGGAGCTGTGGCTGCTGAGCTGCTCCTGCAGGTCGTGCCCAGCCCAGCAGGCTCACCAGCATCCCACAGCAGGCAGAGCTGCACTCCCTGCCCAAACTGGCCCCCCAGCATTTGCCTGCATCCCTAATGTGCCCTTTGCAGGTTGTAAGGGGCCGCATGCCATTTATCCACAGCATTACCAGGCAAGAAGCAAGCCAGTGAGAAAGTGTTTTTTAAAAAGTATTTGAAAGGTCACTCCTATAAATAGCCTACCAGCACACTGGTCACTCAGACATTTAATTAACCACCTGTCACCCAATTATTAGGCTAAATAAATAACCTGTCAGTGGAACACTACTGGCAAGTGTGCACGGCAAATGAAGTCCAGCCTTACCCTGCTGTGCCCAGCCCGCAGCTCCCCGGCACCGGCGGCTCCCCTGCAGCTCCCACGCCTGCGCTGGCTCCGATGGTGACATCCCGGGGGGAGCGGGCTCACACGGCGGGACGAGGGGGACACAGGGCCCTCCCTCCAGTGCCCTCTGCCTCGGCCACCCCAGGGCTGCAGCTCCCTGCTGCTGGCAGAGCTCAGCCCGTGTTGCTGAGCCAGGAAGGTGCTGGGCTTCCAGCTGAGCCTGGGCTGGAGCCGCACTTCTCCCCTCCCATCCACTGCATTAATGCTCTCTGCCTCAGAGAGATGCTCATGTACTTTTATATGCCTGGGCTGAAGCTTTAACAGAACCCAGCTGTTTCAAGGCAGCGCAGCAGGAATAGCCCTGCTGCAGCTACAGGTCCCACTGCTGGGAAGGACCAGCCAGCAGAGAGGAAGGAGGGGTGAGAGAGAGAGGATTACAGCAACAGGTGACTGCCTGGATTAACTGGGCTCTTCCCAGGGAGAGGTTAGTGGCAGGGAGCAGGTGCCTGTGGGAGAGAGAATGGTGGAGGAGGGATGGCAAGGGGGAAGAACTTGGCTCTTTTTGGGAAGTCAGTTGTAAGGAAACCCCCTCACCCTGCCATGGCCCCACAGAGCCATAGGTGCCCATGCCAGGTCCCTACCACCCACCTGGGGGATCTGCCTGTCCCAGGTGCCAGGGCTGGGGCTGAATAAGGCAGGGCCTGGCCCCCGTGCAGAGACCTGCAGCACCCTGCACCTCTTTGCCCCAGGGTCCCAGGAACAGTAGGGTAGGGATGCCACTGGGACAGTCAGAGGTGCAGTGCTGCTCTGGCAGAGCACGGGCATCAGGAGGGCAGGGGGAACAGGTTTCTCTGTAACTCATCCCTGAGCTGAGGCACCGCAGGGAGCAAACAGTAAGGTGCTCATCTGAAATTTGAAAGAGCTGACAATGGAAACAAGAGCCCCTTGCCCCATGGAGCAGCGTGAAGCTCTGCAGGGCTTTGAGAGGACAAATGAGCCAGCTACGCAATGGATGAGAGAAAAGACCTGATGCCCTGAGCCAAGGGCAGAAAATCAGGCAGGAGCAAGGACCCTGCTGGATGGATGTGTATGTGAGAGCCCTAGGCTTGGGGGCAGATAGTAGATGGGAATCTTTGGGGTGCTAATGAAAAAGGAAACTGAAAATATTAGACCTCATTTAGCCACAAGACCTGCCAGAGGATTTGGAGTTGGAGGTGATGCCTGAGCAAAGGGGTAGACTGAAGAAGAGGAGCTGTGGCAGAAGGTGGACAGGAGAGCCCAGGGCATGGACAGGCAGAATGGAAAATGTGGGGGTCAGGGTGCCAGGGGAGGAGAGCAGGTAGGAAATCCCCATCTCTAGTGATAACAGAGAAGGGGAGGGATGGAGAGGAAGGAGGTGGGAATAGTCTCAGTCTGCCAGGAAGGCACTACTTATCTCCTCTCCAGAAACGTCCTAAGAAAATCTTCTGAGGAGGAGAGACCTCACACAGAGACATTGCCTGCAAACCTCTCCCTGCTGCCTTCTCTGGAGGCTCCCCTAGCTCCTTGCTGGGCAGAGTCAGAGCTGTGCTGGAGATGGAAACCTTTGTGGGCTGCAGCTCTCTGGCTCAGGCAGCCCAGCTCTGCCTGGAGTCACCTCTCTCACTGCAGGGTGGTGATCCCCAGCCTGTCGTGCTGGTGCTGAATAAGGCAGGGTCTGGCCCCCATGCAGAGACCTGCAGCACTATACACTCACCCTTTTTGCCCCCCAGGGTCCCCATGAACCGTAGGGTGGGGATGCAGCTCAGACAGTCAGGGATGCAGTGCTGCTCACCCCACACTAACACTTCAGGCAGCACCCCACAGCACAGGGCAGGGGTTTTAGCCACCTCATTGCCTGGGACTGCACAGAGTAGCAGAGGGTTTAATGAGTTGAGCATCACTTATGTGCTGTGGTGAGTTATCTGAGCTCTGCAAGAAGCTTAGAGACCACTATGCTAGACATTGCTCCTAAGTGCTGCAGAAAGGCAGGCCCACGGCCAGGCAATTCATGCCTGTTTTCAGCAAAGGCAGACGCCAGAAGGGTTTCATTGCTCTCCACTCCTCTCTGTACACATGCATGCACTTTTTTGGCCTTATCTGGAGCTGCACATGATGTAACTGTCAGCAGAGCAGGGATCCAAACTAGCCCAGAGGCACTAGAGACAGCGAGATGTCGGGTACTCTCCTTCCCATCTCAGTCATGCAAAGACCCCTCAAGGATCTTCATCCCTCCTCAGCAGAGCCAGCCTGCCGTGCTGCCCGGGACTTGAGAGCTAACATCAACACTGGGAGGGTCTGCAAGTGAGGGGTCAGTGAAGCACGGCGCCATGGAGGTCTCTGGAGAGCTGCCCTGTGACCTGGAGTGGAATTAGGGGCCAGGGACATGGTGTTTGCAGACTCATGTTTTCAGACCTCAGTGTTGCACAACTGCAGCTGAGTTTCCCACAGACAAATCAATCTAATTCTCCTTAAAGAGGCTGAAGGCATTAACCCATTAATTGGCCAATGCAAACCAACTTCACCAGGAGCCTTAACCCTGCTGGTGACATTTCACCTCCAGACACTTCCAGCTGAGGCTCCTGGTGTCAGCCCCTGCTGCCTCCTCTACCAAGCTGCAAGGTGCTATACGATATGCTAGATTTAAAAGAGGTTGTGGTACCAGAGGGACGGCTTCTCTGCCTGGCTGTCTTGGCTGGAGGAGCACAGCCACCCTCAGCAGCTCAGTAACACGCCAATAGCTCAGGCTGAGCCTGCTGCACTGGAGGAGCTCCATGGTTTGCACGGAGTTCTGCCTTTAAAGGACAAAATTCCTAGCTGCTTCCCCTCCTTCACCAACTGATCTAGGATGCAACTCCTCTTCGAGGCTCTTGACAACAAGTGAGCAGCCCTGTGCTCCCCCATGTCCCTCTCCAGCTCTCTCTGAATCACTGGAACAGGTGGGAGAGGCTCCTCTGCAGCCACACACCTCAACTTGCCTAACGCTGGAGCAGGAGCGGGGAAAGGAACAGGGTACTTGGGCATCTCTGCCACTGCCTCATGCACCGAGTGGGAATAGAGCTCACACTGCACAGGACATAAAGGCGTGACGGGGACAGGGTCACAGCAAGGCAGAAGAGCCACTGTCACTCACACAGCTCTGATTTGAAGGACCTCCGGCAACAGTTTCGGGGATTGTCAGAGGGACAAAGCACTGTGCCTACAGCCATTGCATTTGCAGGCGTGGACAGGCTGGTGAAGTTAATCTTCTCAGCAAACTTACATCACACAAGGTATAAGCTGAGCCTTTGTTGGAGTTCCTGCTCCACGCGGTGCAGCCTCAAGGCTGAAGGCATCTCTGGAGCGGCCGAGAGCAGCCCCGGGGCGAAGGTGTGAGCAGCTGTGCCCGGCACGCAAGGGGTGGGGCTGGGAGCATCTCCAGCAGAGCCTCGTTTGCTGTGCTCACAGTGCCAGGGGACTCAGGGTCTGAAGATAGGTCAAATGATGTTGTCCTGGCTCAGAGTCAAGTCCCAAGAGTCCAGTCAAGTCCCAGTGAATCGATCCGTAGGGAAGGTGGGATGGCTGCCAACACAGAGTGAGGGCACCCAGGTGTCTCTAGCTGGGGGAACAGGGACTGGCTGTGGGTCTCCTGCTAAAACTCTGTCTCTTAGCATCAAGGGGAGGATCTGTATATGAGACACCCTGCCCTGTGTTCATGCACCAGCAAAATACTGGAGTCATGGGCCAGCCTGCCCAGAGAACACTTGCCTCAGATTAATTTGTCCAGCAAGTGCCTAAATCCTTGAAGCTTCAGTAAATGAATTTGTCTGAATACAGGGCCAGGGTCCACTTTGGTATGTTCAAGGGTGTGGATGCAGCAAGAGTGTGCCATGCCTAGAGGGTTACAGGGATGTCACGGTGGGTTGTGCTCCCGCGGAGGATTGAGGCTGGCACACTCCTCCACTTGGCTGTGAGCTGGACAGCAGCCACACATTCAGGCCCTCACCTCCTGGTCTGCCAGGGCCCTGGGCTGGAGACCACATGAGTCTTCCTAAAAACTGGTGTTTGTTTTCTGACTAGTCACACAAATCCCTCGGAAGAAGGATGGATTTGGCACAGCTCCAATCACCAGCTTGAAGAGACTTCAACACTGCCCAGGTGGTACCTGACACACTCGTGGTGGGTGCTGGTGCTTGGGCAGGCTAAAGAGCAGTCAGCAGGGGATGCTGGGATGGGAATGAAGTGATGAGAGGAAGTGGATGGGAACGATCTGGTCCAAAATTTTCATTTCCTCACCGTGTCAGGTCCTGTACTCTCACATCTCCCTGCAACATCTTTCCAACATGCAGTTTTAGAGCCAGCCCAGAATGGATGCTGAAATGCAAAGCAAACCTCCTCCCCTGGCTTACTGGAGAGCAATAAGGGCATAGACCCATGTCAGACTGAGGAGCAACTGGGTCAAGGATAATGCCCCCTTCTCCAGAAGATGCCCATCAAAGCCCTGACTTAGCATACCAAGGAGAAAGGGTCAGCTTGTGCACATGAAACACTTGCTGCGTGTCTGTCCACGTGGAAAGAGGAGCTGTGTTTGTGCAGAAACAGCAGCCCCTTGCAAACAGCCTCCATTTCCCTCTCCTCTCGTGACTGATCTTCCCGCTGTCTCTGCAGAGCTGCGTCTGCCACCTCGGCTGGGCACTCACTGAACCTCTTCACCTCTGTGGAACTGCTGGTCAGGGCTCAGCAGGGCAGGGAGAGAAGGGATCAATATAAAGGTGTGCTAGGCACTGCTCTGCAGCTCCTGATCTCACTATTTTTATTCCTTGTTTTTGTCTTTTTTCCTTCTTTATCTTTTTTTTTTCTTTCTTTCTCCTGGGGAGATATTTGTCATTTTAATTTTAAAGAACAAAACAACAAAACCCCAACCATGACAAAACCTGACATCAATGGGATGCTCGTGGGGACAGTTAAAAGAGAAAAACCATGCTCCTTCTGCAAACTCAGAGTAATTGGATCAGAGTATTAATTAATCATTTCAGTTCATTTCTCTTCTATGAAAGAAAACAGACTGACCTGCTGAGACGGGTACGCCCCTCATGTGAATAAACAAACCACTTTTACCGGTAGCCTGCCTTCTCCTCCTGCTCCCTGCGCCAGCTTTCCTCTGCCCACTCATCAGGTCACTCCCAGGGCTACTGCTGCTCCATCCAGCAGCCTGGACACTTGCTCTGAGCAAGGGCACATTGGCTTGGCTCCCGCAGGAACCAGGGCTGCTGCCCACCACTTCCCACCTGCTCCCATCCCCTCCTTCCACACCCAGCATCGGCCACCATCCCGGCTGAAGAGTGATGGGTCGCTGGTTAGGATCTCCACTGGATGCCCTGCTCTTTGCTGGTATGTCTCATGGGGGCCTAGTCCAGGCTGGAGAGCAGCAGCAGGTGCTCAGATCAAGGGAGTTAGGGCGTTAGGAAGCAGGAGGTGGTGCCCAGCAGTAGAGACCGTGAAAGCACCGTGGTGTCACCTGTGATTTCAACGTGAGCGTTGTCTCTGGTGCTGTTTCCACCAAAAGCCTGGGCTCTGGGATCCTGGCACCCAAGTATTTTGATAGACGGTGCCTGCATCAACAAGCCACCCAGCTGCATTGGTAGCTACCCTTCCAGCCCCTCTGTTCACTCTGCAAGTTGTCAGAAGTCAAACCACCCTTGGAGGTCACTCAAGGCAGTTGTGATAAAGCAGGGAGCCTCCAAATGCCCAAGCAGAGCCCAGCTACCAGCAGGGCACAGGGGAACACCAGCTCTTCCTCAGGTTGGGAAGTATCTCCCTAGCCTTGGGCTTTCCAAAGACCAGGTAGAAAAATCCATCCACAGCACAATCAGAGGGATTGAAAACAGGTCAGACAGAAGCTAGTGCTGCTTTTATTTAAGAAAAATGACGAGAACTGTCCCCTGATTTGAAGCCAATGTCATTATTTTGGGAAGAAGGGTGTGGCTGCACGACTGTTGTCCATGATGGGCCAACAGAGAGCATAGGGCACCTCTGTCACTACCAGCAGGAAGGCTGCAACAGGGCCAGATTGGGCTAAAGGGAAGATGAGATCCACACTGAGGGAGAGAGCGGGCAAGATGAGTCTCCTTTGCAATGCCCAGCCTGGCAAAGGGCTCTGTGGAGGGGGGCAAACTTCTGCCTAGTCATGTCCTGGGAGGTGGCCACAAGCGCCAGAGGGGTTTGCCCCCCAGTATGGCGACAAAGTATCCAAAAGATGCGGGATCCTGTCCCTGTTGCTCTCGTAGGAATACTGAGGGGAGCAAAGAAAGCCTGCAGGTATTTTCTTGTCCAGGGATGTCTCCTTCCCAAAGAAGGCACCAGGGGAGCCAATAACCCCGTCCTGGGTTTCCTCCTGGGGGCATGCCTGGCCCCGGAGCCGCAGGCTGCTCATATTCCCTACTCAGGGTGCTGTCAAGGCTGTTTCCTGGGTGACAAGAGGGACCCGAGGTTCCTCGGGCGACGGATCCCGGGAACGGTGTTGGTTTGGATGGGAGCAGGGAAAGGGGGTGCCAGACATCTCCCCGGAGCCCTGGCAGGGCTGCACGGCTCCAGACATCCCGGGGCAGCGAACCAGTGCCAGGGTCCCGACCCGCGGGGCACCGCGGCGCTCCCGGAGAGACGCAGGAATGTGGGAAAGTTGGCGGAGACGCCTCCCCCGTTCCCGGGGCGACCGCGCAGCCCCGTCCCCGTGCAGCCCGAAGCCATGCGGACCCCGCTCCCGCCGGACCGTGCCGGGCTGCCCTGCGCCCCCCCCGCGCTCTCGGCACCCCGAGCAGCGACTCACCGGGNTCGCCCCCAGATGTGTCGCCCCCCTCGCCGCTACGAAAAACGCCCCGGGGCGGGGGCGGGAAGGGGGGGAGGGGGCTCACGACGTCAGGAGCCGCTGCCAAGCCCCACGCCGCCTTCTCCCCGTCCCAGATGTGGCCTCCCGTCCCCGCCGGGCAGATGCTGCGCGGGAGCGCTCTTGCAGCACCCCGGACAGCGCTCCCGGGATCGCCGGGCTCCGGCCCCTGCTGCCCTCCCCGGCACCCACCGGCCCCCGGGGATAAGTCCCGATCCGCTGGAGCCGGCAGCGCCGGGAGCACCGTTGTCCCAAGGGGACAGAGCGAGGAGCAGGGAAGAGCAGAGCGGGGCCTGGCACAGCCTGGACAAAGGGAGGCCTCGACGCTTTCCCCAGTCCCCAAAAATCTCTGCCGGGCTGTCACTTGGAACTGGGGTGCTCATGCAGAACAAAAAAACTCATCAGACAGTTCCACAACCAGCTGACTGACTGTGCCCCAAGTCTGGCTTTTGGTAATGAGACAGTGCCAAAAAGAAGAAACAAAGGGAAAAGAGAAAAAAAGAAGTCTTCCTTTCCCTGTACACCTTTCCCCTTCCCTCCACTTTATACCTAGAGCAATTCCCTCACCCACCCTCTGCCTCTCACTTGCGCTGTCTCACAGACACACACGGGTATCATTTCCCCATCTGCTCGGCTCTCACACACACATGCATAGACACACATAAACAAATAAATGCCCTCCTTTGAAGCGATTACAGGAGCATGTGCAGATAGGTTTCTACCATCCAGCCCTTCACTCCCTCCTCCTCTTGTACCTCTCTGGCTCTGTGAGGTAGCACTTAACAAAAGCACAGTATTTTAAGTTGGTGTGTCATCTAAAGATGCATTCAGTCCACAGACTGGACCTTGCTTTTCCCTAGATCCTGCAAACTGGTATCTTCTCCCTGCAAATGGAGCCACATTTCTGAATTCCAGCAGAGAGAGCATTGTTAAGGTAATTCAGACAATTTTCTCTGATGACACATCTCCCGCTCCAGGTGCATCTCTGCACCCTGGAAAGGTTAAAGCCTTTTGGCTCTTGCATTGGCTGCTGCCTTTGCACACCAAGAGGCCCCTGCCACAGCAGGGAGGCAGATGCACCACCATTATTTTAGTCACCATAGGCCACATTCTGGCATTTCTTCAGTGATTTCAGTCAACCCATATTTGTTTTCCTTCCTGCCTTCTTTGAGAAGCAAGAAGACAAAGCTTTCCAAATGCTGGCTGGTGTGGAAGCACATGATTGCACTGAGGGCAATGAGGCTTTGCTGGCTCTTCTCAGTTTAACATCTGCCCACACTCTTTTTGCAGTCACTGACCAAAACCCATCAAAGACTCCAGCCACTTATTTGGAACCTCTCGGCTTGTCCAAAGTCCTAACCTCAGATAAATACCACCCTCTCCTCCTTCTTTCACCCCCAAAAAATAATGTGAATAAACCTTTGTCACGCTTTGTGAGAACGCTCTGTGAGATTGAGGGAATATCTGCTTCAAAGACTATTTGATTGTACTGGAGTTAGGTTATTTGATTGGACTCTTGTTTCAAATTACAAGTCCCCATAGAAAGACAAAAGACTGTAATGAACAGTGAGATGTCTTCTTCCAAAGCTGATCAGTCATGGAGATAAAAATGTGTAACCAAATTGAATACAAAAAACTTTTCGACTTCTAACTCTTAGCTTAGCTATATGCACTCATTAGTTAGAAGCAGTATTTCTGAAAGCCTGGACTCACTATACAGATTCCAATTAAAGAGAGCACTTGCTTCTTTGGCTTGACACATTCACACATTTCCTTCTCGTGGGCTGCCAGCGAGTTTCACCAGCCTCCCTTTCTGCCACCAAAGTGACATCACCTTCCTTCCTGGGCCATGTCAGCACTGGTCATGAACAACAGTTATCCTACTCCAGAATCAGACCTCAGCTCCAACCTTTCCCCTGGCCACAGGTGTTGTGACAGGCTGTGAGGTGGGACAGGAAGGACTTGTGGTTTTCCCATGGAAGAAGGCAGAGGCTGACTTGACTTCATATTCAGTGGCCCAAGCAAATCAAAGGCCTTTCTTACTCTTTTTTGGGATCAAGGCCTGTGTCAGTCTGAAACTCCTGCTATCCTGCTGGACTAACCCAGCTTGGTCTGGGGGAGTAAACAGCTGGTAAACTCAGCATCTGTCACCTTGTAGGGATCTGGGATACTCCTGGAGATGTCTATTTTTCATGTAACTGCACATCTCCTGTTTTTTCACCTCACTCTACTTCCAACCTCTATTTTTTAGAATCGCTTATTTGTCTTATTTTTTCTTTTCTGCCATGCTGTGCTGTGCCTGCTCTCTAATCAGCAATAGCTAGTATTCCATTATCAGTTGGCAATGCTCCATCATGCTCCTCCATCTCAAAAATTGCCCTTGCACCAAAACTCCATAAACACCTAGGAACAGACAAAGCCACTCCTCTCACCTCTGCCTCTGAAGTGGGATATGCAGAAACCAGTAGCAAATGAGCACCTTGATACTCCACCTTGGCTTGTGACAGTTCCCATCCTGAGGTGGAGTGGTTACACCACTGAGCAGGTGTGCATGAGATGAACATTTTTGAAGAACAGGAAAAGCAGTTATGGGTGGCTTACTCTGGCTTCCCCCACAAGCCCAGGAATATCCACCCATTATCCCTGACAGATTCCCAGTAACTATACTCAAACATGCAGCAGCCACAGCAGCAGCCAGCGCTGGCTCCTGGCACACAAACTAATGCCAGACTGTGTCTGCTGAGGGACTTGGGGAATTCATTGCTGGTCCTGCAACCCTACACTCATGGCAGGGCATCCTCAAGTAAAGAAGCAGTTTCCACCCATCCCTGTAGTACATGGGGCACATACCAGTTCAGACACACCTCCGGCACTGAGCTCTGCCAGGGAAAAATCTGCCCATCATCAGCTCTGGCCAGGTCTCCCCCTTCCTTCCACAAGTCCTCCCTTAGCCTGACAGTCTCTGCCAACCTCCAGCAAAAGCATTCCAGTCCAAGCCTGTCCTCCCATCCTGCTCACAGAGAGATCCATTCCTGCATATGCTTGCATGCTCTCTCTCCTTTCTTTCTGTCCTTCTCCAAGGCACTCAGGTTTTCTTTCTGCCTCACACACCCTTTCATGCTCCACTTCCCTCCTTCTGCCACCAGACCCCTTTGCCCTCGGGTGGATCCAGATTGCCTCCCCAGCACAATGCAGGCAGCCAGTCCCCCTCCCTCTGACAGACGTACTCCCACTTGCTGAACCCATCTACAAGGCTTTAATATTCATAAAAGTCAACCTTAGTCTAAAGAAAATGTGGTTGATGACGAAAGTATTTACATTGCAAATCACTTTTAATAGCCCTCTGGTAGTCAGCCTGGTGATAAATGCTAATCCATCTATCAGCTCAAAACCAAAATAAACCCAACTCAGAAGGGGAGACTCGGAGAAAGAAAAAGCAGCTGGTGACAGTGAGAAAGGATCAGGCCTCTGGACCACCACTGCCACAGGAGATGGGTGTGAAGGCTTCACTCAGCAGTCAGTGAGAGGAGTAAAATCTCCCAAAGGGAGCAGAGGCAGCTGCTCTACCTGCTCCTGGCCAAGCAAAAGACACCCTTCACTCACTGGAGTGGATCTGGCACTGCCTGGCAGGACAGAGCTGTCTAAATGCCAGTGCAGTAACCCAGACTCCCTGCCCACGCCCAGGGCTGCAAGCAACAGGGCGATGGCACCTGTGGGTGGGTTTTTGCCCTGTGTGTGCTGCTGGGTGAAACACAGCTATAAGGGACATGGATCATTCCCCTGGCCAATGTCATCCCTGTGGGAGATGGAAGCACCTTGTAGTTACTTGCCTCTATCCTAAAAATTTGCCTAAGGGCATGAGATGGCACATTTGTAAAGGGACTTAGAACTGTTTAAAAGGTCTGAAATAAATTCTGCTTTCAGGTCACATTTGCCTGAAGTCTCCCACACTTGTTCTCCCCATTGAGGTGCAAGGTGAGCCAGATCCCAGGCCGTGCTGGGGCACGATCACACCGCTGGGAGCAGGGCAGGAGGGCTTGCAGGGTCAAGGAGAAGCAGGTTTGCTGCAGCCTTCCTGAGAGAGAAGGTGACTGAAGGCACCCAGCCATGTACTGCTGCCTCAGCCGGACCCCCAGGAGTCATCCAGAGCCACATCTTCTCATGCCTCATGGCATACCTTAACTGGAGACAGAGGGAAAATATACCAATGCTGATGCTGCATTAAGCACATCACTTAGTGCTCAGCTGTTTCCCAGCCTCCCAGGCTGCTTGCAGGGACAGGGTAATGAAAGATTCTTTCATTATTTGGAAAATGTCATTTTTAGCAGCAGTGAAGGATGCCTGAGCCACAGCCCCAGGGAGCAGGGGGCTATGTTTAGCCACGGAGCAGATGTGGTCCCAGTGGCTGGGGTGATGGTGTACCAGGGGCCCCCATTCACCCTGGGGTCTGTGGCACGGCACAGCCAGGAAAGCAAGGTATAGACGCTCTGGCCCATGCAGGGAAGCCAGGTGAGCATGAAAGAGTAGTGACTAGTACAGAAACCCATCCTCCCACTCCTTGCTGGTCCACAGGCATGCAATTCACACCAGTCCACAGGCCCATGAGCATCCTTGAAATGCCAGGGGAGCACCAGGCAGCTGTGCTCTCAGCCCAGCCACAAATATCAGTGCCTCAAACCAAGTGAGGGGATATGGCAGGTGAAACACACTCCTGTCACCTGATGCTACCCTTGGAAAGCTGCTCGTTGGGCTCTGCTCATCCAAAAGCAGGAGGGCAGCTGCAGCCTGCGCCTGACGTGGCACCTCTGGAGAGAGTTAAACACAACAGCCCGCACCCAGCCTGCTGCACTGCAATCTCCTCAGTCAATAATCATCTGCTTTTTGTGTTTTAAAAGATTGCTGCTGCTATTTTAAGGTTGCGCTCGGTTTTGTCACATTTGCCTTATAAGCATGACTTCAAATACTTCAATATAATTGTTTTGTTGCAGTCCCACTCTTGCAACTCTTACTTGCTTTCTGGGTAATGGAAGGGGGAAAGTGCTTCTGAATCACTTATTTTATACCCATTATAAAAAA
>VXBI01001410.1:0-49206 GCA_013397375.1 Toxostoma redivivum | reverse complement strand
AAAAAAAAAAGGGAAAAAAAGAGGAATGTAAGCTTGTGCTGCTCTCCTGCCATTTTTCACATGGCACAGAAGACAGCACATCTTCCCTGTGACTGTTGTGCCCACGGGCTGGGTCTGGCCTACGGAGCCAGGCAGTGTGTGGGAACTCTGTGCCTGCCTGAGGTCACCATGAGCTCCCCAGGGCCCTCTCCCAGGCACTGTCCCACACAGCTTGCTGTCCAGCCATCAGGGAAAAAGCAACCAGGGGCTTGGGCCCCTCTAACGGATTAGCCTAATTAGTTAATTTTCCAATTCATTACTTCATTAATTCATGAATTCACTAACCAACCATGCAGTTCTCTTACTGGCAGTGTGAGCCCAGGCTCCCTCTGGCATGGCATGGAGTCCCCAGCAGCCCTGTGGCCACTGCCAGAGCCTGCCTGCTGCCACCTGCCCTCCTGACACCTCGCAGCTCAGGTGATCTGTGCAGACCATTTCTGCTGGGCTCTGCAGGACATGCCAGAGGCTGTTGTGGGGCTGCAGGAGAGGATGTCCACAGGAAACGCTGCTCCCTGCACTACAGGGGATGGAGCCTCTAAACCTGGCAAATCTCCATGGAGCCAACACCTTTGGCACATGCAGCCAGTCCTGGAGGAGAAACTCATTCCAAATGGGGAGACAAACCCCAGTCCCACACTGGCACTGAACCACTCAGCCCAGCCTCCCAGTGGCTTGCCATCCTCCCTGCACTGGGGTGCCAAGGCAATCTTAAGCCTCTCCAGGGGTTTTCCTGTAGCTCCCCAGGACTCTCCACTGCAGGGGCAGAGAGCCAGCAGCTCTGCAGCACAATCACCCTGCCATCAGATTTGCTTCACTGAGCAGCTTGGCAGAACTTGCCTTCTAAAACACATGCAGTCTAATAAATGCACTCCCTGTTTTAAATGTATCTTTTAAAAAAAGAGCATTTCCCTCGGTTTGAGGTAATTGCTGGCAGTGCTGGGGAACAAAGAGCTCTATGTGTGTGCATCTCACCTCAGGCAGCTCAGCTCTGATCCCCTCATGGACAGACTTTGTGCTCCCCATGGGCACATTTACCTCACATAGGGGCCCCACTAAAGTTAATGCTACCTACAATGTCCTTCACAGGGAAGGAAACCAAGAGCAAATGTGCAAATCACACAGCAGGTAAAAAACAGCCATCAGTTCCAGTGTCACTAAAGCATTTAATACAGGCAGAATGAGCAGATCCTCGCTTTCCCAGGGAAAATGCTGCCCCTGCCCTGCATTTCCCTGTGCCTGGCAGGGACCTGGCTCTGGTGCAGGGCCGTGGGTCACTTGTCTTCATCCTGTGGGCAGTGAGTGTGTTGCTGGGCAGCCCCCCAGCGCTGGCATCTTCCACACATGAGGCTGTCCCTCCTCTCACCCCTTCTCCCCAGCCTGAGCCCACCATGGGTACCCAACAGCCACGCACTGCAGGGATGAAGGCAGCCTGCTGCCATTGGGGTTTTGCATCCAGCCCCAGCACTCACCAAGGAGACTTCATCACCCTAAGCCAAGCCAAAAACATGGCTAAAGTATTTTGTTATGGCAAGAGGCCATATCTTGAGGCAGAGCCAGGGACAGAGGAGGCTCGAGGCTGCAGGATGCAAGAGCTCTGTTCTCTGATGGCCAGGCTAATAACCCTGTATTAAATTACAAGCCTGGGTTCAGTTGTGGTTGTTTTGTTTTTGTTGGGTTTTTTGTAAGCTGTCTGTTTAGATTTATCAGCGTAATTCCTGATACTGCCTTGTCGGACATCATTACGATAATCTCGCTGCTGTGTCTGCCAGGGAATTGGGAGGCGAGCAGGAGGCGGCTGCAGAGCAGGGCAGTGGTGGGGCCTGGGCTGCCTGAGAGGCACAGCCCCAGGACCACTCACCCCGGAGCTGGGCACCCCGCCAGAGGTGGAGGCACCAGCCCCCTGAGCAGGACTCAAAAGTCAAAAAGAGCAAGCTCACACTGAGGGACAAGGGATCCAGTCTCCAGCCAGGCAGGTCTCCATCCCTCCAACAATCTCAGAGAGAGGAAGAGATGCCTCAGGAAAAGGGAAGGGGCACACAGAAAAACTTGGAGGATACAGGGAAGCTGGAAACGAGCAGCTTCTGTTTTGGCACAGATCCCTCCCCTTAATTCACGGTAATTTTATCATTAATTTAAATAAGGTTTCTCAGGGTAGAGAGCACAAGAAGAAGAGGGCAGGAGACTGCTAGCCTGGCTCTGTCCCTCTATCCTTCCATGCTGCAGCCCTTCTCTGCTCTGTGGGTGTTCCCTTGCACACACACATTTTTTGGGTATGACATAGAGCAAAGGTGCCTCTGAGAGCCTATTAACCCACAGGAAGCATCCCCCTCTCCATTGGGCAGGGGCTGGGGGAGCCACAGGTGGGAGGTAGGTAATCACATCAGCAAAACAAATAAAAATACCAGCTCAGCCTGTGTTTTTCATTTTATAAATGAAAATGAGCCTGTGATGGGAGGTAATTTCCAGCCCCTGGGTGACTCGGCTGGAGGATGGAGCTGCAATAGGGATGAGTCTAGGCAGCCAGGCAAAGTCACAGCCCAGTCAGATGCAGTCAGGAGCCAGAGCCCCTTCCAAGAGGGGATTGGGTACATGGCCTTGAAACCTGGAATGTGAGGAGAGGAGCTGTCAACACCTCCAGAGAGCAAGTGCCTCGCCAGAGATGCTGTGTTATCAGCCACTGTCCCTTGGGGGGGAACTGGCTGAGGTCACCACAGGAGCTGGAGGATCTTCAGACCCCATTTCACAGCACTGCTGTACCTTTTCCAGCTGCTGGTCCATGCAGCTACTTGGTCAAACCACCCTTATCCAAGTCCTCCAGTCTCCTGTCATGTACCCACTCAGGCAGTTGCTCACACCAGCACTGCTCTCCCCCAGCCCTTGTGGTGTGCCAGCATCCCCCAGTACTGCTGGGAAGTGGGATGGCAGGCATTCCCATAGCAAAATGAAAAAACTAGGATCCCCTATTGCTACTGTAAAGTGGGGAAAAATCTATATTCATTTTGAGCGCTGAGTGAGAGCAACACATTTTGAGGGTGAATTTTCTTCTCAGGAATACTACAGTCTGATGAGCTGAATTCATTCATTCATTCATTGAGCATCTGACCCTAAATAGGCTGTACAACTGAAATTTAAAGAAGCATTTTATTGTAGTGATAGTATTTCAAAAGAGGAAGGTAAGTGGCTGTAGTCTTATTTGTTTGAAAGGTAAAACTATTTGATGAAAATTTACCTTTTTCACTCATTCAAGGCCTGAGACCTGGCCTGGAAACCTCGCAGCATCCCCAGCATAAAAGTCAAGACCTCCCACCTTATCCTTGGAGCAGGAGCACATCAGCCTTGTGAGGAAGGCTGCAGAGGAGAGCCCTTGCAGCACACAGAGCCTGTCCAGAGAATGCAAGGAAAGCAAAGCAGTGCTTAATAAATTTTTCCCAAACAGCTGAAGATGCCAGCAGGAAGGAACAAACCTTTAGGACTGCAAAGGGTTGGCGCAAAATCAGTGGGGATGCAAGTGGGGTCAGGGCAGCTGCAGAGATAAACTCCATGCTCCTGCAAGGCTCAAAGGGCTTTTCCAGCTGTTTCCCAAAGGATGGGACTTCTTGTATCTCCAACCATCCCTACAGGAGTAGCTGACAATGCCTGGGGGAGACCCAACCAGCACCAGCCCACAGCTGCCATGCAAGAGCCCCTCCCTAGTCCCTCAGCTGGGCCAGCCTTGCCACACTGGGCTACAGATCACAGTCCCTCCATCCATCACCTCCCCAGTGAATCGAGGCAGATGTGTCACTGGCCAAAGTGTGACTGCCAGCCCCAAGCTGGGATGCTTCAAATAGCTGTGCACTGCGATACAAATTGAACTTTGATGAGGTACATTAGGCCATCTGGACAGCCTTAAACAGCCTTGATGAAGACAGAGCAAGGGCTGCTCGAGGTGGGAGGAACCTCAGCAGTTTCAGGGCTGGTCCTTAAGCTAACACTTGTGCCACCAGTGGGGCTGGGGCTGGCAGCACTGAAAAGCTCCGTGCAGGGTGGGTCTGCCCACAGCAGCCAAATGACTGAAGAGTGACCCCCACTGTGGGGTGGGCAGGACATGGGCACTCACTGGAGCCTGGATGTGCTCCTGTCCAGCAGAGTCTACAAATCTGCACCACCCTAGGGTGTCCCTGTGGATGGATCCGAGCCCTGGCAAGCACCAAGGACACCCTGCTCCCATTAGTCCCATTAACTCTGTAGGAAGCAGTGCTTCTAGGAAGGAAAGCCCATGCTCACTGACGAGCATAAGATAAATAATGTTCCAGATGGGGGAGGAAAAAAATGCAGGACATGGTTGCTAGACAAAATCACCTAGGCAGGGGTAAGAGCCAAAGGGCAGGGAAGGAAACAGGGGACAGGAGCCTGGAGAAACCCAGGGGAAAGGTGGTGTCCCATCCTGCTGCACCCTGCAGGGAGGAACTGAGGGGAGCAACTGCAAGCCCAGACAGCATCAAGGCAGGGAGCAGCATGTGGGACCTGGATGGGAATTCTGCTCACTGGTGGTTTTCTGACTGCTGGTATCCCTGAGCTGGCTCTTTTGTGGCACCTTGGAGCCCTGGAGGGGTTTTAGCAGAGCAATTTCTCAAGTTAAATTTCCAAAGTCACTTGTAGGGAATGAGCTGAGTCGCTCTGCAGGACAGGCCCAGTGGTGCTGTGGGTGCCCTGACCTTCACCTGGCTGCTGGTGCCGTGCAGCCCTGTCTCGTTGCCGTGACCTACATTCTGCCTCCCCAAACATACGGCGTTGCACTTAGCTGCATTAAATCCACAGACTGCTGGATAGGGCTAATTTCTGATCAGCTGTCAGGAAGTATTATGTCAAATACCTTACAGGAGCCTAAGCATATTATACCGACACAGTTACCTTTGTCAACCAAATCTGAGATCTCATCAAAAAAGCAATGCTGGGCTTAGCCATCCTCACTGCCTCCAGAGCAAAACCATCTCCGGGCTTCTCCTGGGTCACTGCACCCCCAGCACTGCCAGCCACTCAGCCTGGGGCTGCAGCTCTGTGGGGAGCAGCCCCAACCCCCTTTACCAAGAGCCAGTGGAGCTTGCGTGATGCTGAAATAAAGAGTTCATGGAGCAAGATCCTTACTCGCACATTGTGGGTGGGAAAGGCTGGGTGCAGGGCAGCATCTTGTGCTGGGTTACTGCTGCTTTTGCATGCACAGCTCTTGTCCTCCTTGACTGGGACCCATGGCCCAGGTGCTTCTATGCATGAAAAAACCTTGTACTTCTCAGTTATCACTTGTCCTTGCCGGTCACACTAGGTACCAGAACCCTAAAGCTGCTGTTTGAGGCTGTGCTTGTCCCCCCCTCAGCAATGCAGCAGGACCAGCCTCAGTCCCTCCCTAAATAATTGTTTTAATTAGCATTTCCTTTGATGTAGGTGATTAACAGAGGGTTGCTGGCAGGGCTTCCAAGGGAACTTTTGCAGTGGGCAGACAGATAAATACAACCCTCTGCTCTGTACTGCTGTAGCATTTAAACGTTTTAGTATCAGCCTCCCCAGTGGCTGCCAGTCAGTCTTCATTAGCCCCTCTGAGCCTTTTCTAATTCTGCCTCAGGCTGGAAGGGGAAGAAATATATGGCCCCTTCCCAAGCATGGACCCCTGGGTGGGGTATAGCTCTGTCTGGCAGGATGAGCAAACGCAGAGGTAATGACCCCCAGGGAAAGGGCAGAGCCATGATCACAACACCCTGGGGGATTTTGACAAGGACCCAGGAGAAAGGAGAGAAGCTGGGCTTGGGTACCAGCCAGCAAAGGACTCTCAGCAGTGCCTGGTCAGCAGCCAGCAATCACCACTTACTCATCCTCCCATCCTCAAAGTCTGCAGTGAAAACAAATAATCTGTAAATTAAAGTTTCCTTGCAGTGGGGTGGCAGTGCCCCATGCTGTGCTGGAGAAGGGACTGGAGTCCATCTGCCATCAGAGCCAGCTCCTGATCCTATCAGGCTATTACTGTATTATTGAACTGGGGATTGAGGGACAGGCTTTAATAGCTGTGATGGTATCAGGGGTCCAGCATTAAACTCCAGGAAAAGGCCATGAAGATGAGCCTAAGAAATAGAAAGAACCAAGCCTAAATGACCACATCTCACGTTTTTGCAGGGTCTGCTATTTATCCCAGCCTCTGTGAAGCTAAAGCTAGGAGCTCAGACAAGGGTGGAAGGCCAGAGAGCTTTGGGTATTTCCTGAACTTGGAAAGAGCAGGGACTCCAAAACCCAACTCCACCAGCCAAGCTGAAGCAGGGTGGGATGTAAGAACAGAAAGGCAAACCTCAGCAGCTGCCAAAATCCATGTGCCTGCCTGAAGCTCAGTGGATGGCCCGCCACAGCTCAGCGGGGTGGCAGAGACCAGCTGCAGCTCTCCACATACACAGTGGTCCAGTTCCAACAACAGCTCCTCCTGGAGACTTCCATGCCTGGCTGCCTTTCCCAGTGGTGGCATGTGCTCCCTGCTGTGCTGACATCTCCCATTGCTCATGCTCTGTCCCCCTGAGTTATCTGAGCTGCCTGCATGGGACTCCCCTGTGCCACTGGGGCTGGAGGAGCCCGGCCTGCATTGGCAGGCAAGACCCTGGAACAGAAGGTGGATGCTGGGAGACCAAGCAGCAGCATATTGATTTTCAGATGAGAGGCAAAAGGGAAGCCTTACAGTGTCCTCTCTGGGATGCTGGCTCCTGGCAGAAGAGAGCTGATACTCAGGGCCAGCATCCCAGGGAAGACAGCTTGATCCCTGCCAGCTCCTACCAGTGCCACATGCCATCAACGACTGCTTGAAAGGCGAAACAGAGAGGAGCCGAGGGAGCTCACTGGGAGCAGATGAGAGGCACTTCTGCTCGAGATGCTGTGGGGAAAACAAATGCTCGTGCTCGGCGGAGTGCACGGAGTGGCTGTATGGGCTCCCTGCCCATTACCACGGCAGGAGCCGAGCACGGAGGGGGGAGAGGCCTCTGCTCCCGGGGATGAGGGGAGAGGGACACGGGCATTAATTGGCTGGCAGAGAGTGGCAGCTGGGAAGACTGCTTTGCCTTCCAGATCCCTCGTGTGCTGAGGGCCCCCTCCATGCAGAAGTGGCAATGGCATGACATTTATGCACTGCACACCGAGATCCCAATTAGTGCTGCACACTTTAATTAATTTGCCTTTTCCTGTTGAAGAAGAACCTGACAGATTGGGACTGAGCAGAGAGGGCAACTGCTCCCTAGCCAGCAGCCTGAGCAGTAACTGGAGGAACCAGTCATGGGGCTTGGCTTTGGCATCAACAATAATGGGAGAGACTGCCCATGCAGCCATGACCAGGTCCCTGCCTCTCTTTCCTGCCCAGCACATCTCCTGGTGGTCACATGCAGCTGGGGTCCCAGCACCACCCAGGTACAAGGTCACCCCACAGCAGCCACCTGGGGTGGGTCTTCCAGGGGTGTCAAACAGAAGTACTTGGAGATGGAGCAATAGATAAGCCAAGGAGTGAAGGCAGAAAACCTGGGACTCATAGGGACAAGCAGGTATCACCACTTCACTGTACCACCTGCCAGGGCTTCAGCAACCTTCCCTGGGATCCCAGGTCTCCCTCCAGGCAGTGCTCATCCTCTGGTGTGGTCCCAGGCCCAGGGATGCCAGAGCATTCACTGACTACAGCAGGGCCCATGCAGGTTTCCATCTGTGAAGGATTTATACAAAAAGTCCCCTTCCAGCACAGAAGCTCCAACCACTACCTCCTCCCACTGCCCCAGGCTTCTGGCACATTCTCTCTTCCTAGCTAACCTAAATAATCTTGTATCATCAGCTGTTCCCCTCCTCTTTCAGCTCATTAGGGCTTTTAGAGAACACTGGCTCCGACTGAACCCAACCAGCCCACCATTAACCTCATTCTGTGCCAAGAAATGGCTCTTACTTTTGACTCCAATTCCTACAGCTTCTCTCTCCAGGAGGACTCTACCCCTCACCCTTGAGGTGACTAAGTTTCTTTAACAGCCTCTTGTGAGGGACTTTATCAAAAGCCTTTTGAAAGCTAAATAAAATTCTCTGCACTGTATTTCTCCTTTCCCCAGGATTTTGTTAGCACATTTAAAGGCTCCTGACAGTCTATGGCTGAGAAAAGCTTTCACTTTTTAAGATTATTTCCTGCTCCTACGCAGCAAAGCTCTCATTTTGCCTCCTAAATTGGGCCAGCAAGTATGCACAGCTCTGGTTTGGTTTCCTGAAGCAGCTCTTGTTGAATTTCCATGTTGCTCCTGGCACAGCATTTGCCTCAGTGCTGCATTGTCACACTGCAGTGAGCAGGTAAAGCTGCAGGGCTTGAGGAAGGAGCCCTGAACTGCTGTGCTGTCCCTGGCGTGGGCAATCCCATTGCCTGCTGTTCTATGCAGGGCTCCAGGCCTCAGATCACCACGCAGATTCAGGGGTGTTGCTGAGGGCACCGTTAGATCAGCCCTGACTGAACCAACCAAGCAAGACTGCTGGGCTGAAGCAGGGTAGTCCAAAGGAGATAAAGAATTTTGTCCCACAGGAAGCATGGCAGGCATAATAAATAAATTGCATTGGGGTGGGTGTGGGTGAGCCCATTGCATAAGTGGGCTCAATTTTCCCTCTTGTCCCCTCCTCACCCATTCACCCACGTGCCTCCATCAGGTCTCGGGCAAGGAAATCTGAGCTTGGCAGATCCTAGGTCTGAAACTCCTAAGAAAAACACTGCTCTCTGTACACATAAGCCCATCACCACTGAGGTCACCTGCTCAGTTGTGTAGCCACAGCAGATCATCTGCAAAGCATGTCCAAGGCAGCACCACAAGATTAAGCCCATCCTCACTCACTGTGCCCACTGCTGCTGCTTAAAGCCCGTAGGGAACACAGGCTGCAGTTGGGCTCAATTGCCAGCAGCCTTTGGCCCAGACCTACAAAGCTCCTTGCTCTGACCAGGCCTACACCCTTATCCCATCAGGAAGAGCCTTCCCTTCAAGTCTTGAATGGAAAAGTGCTTTAGAGCTTCAGAGATGTCCCATGTCAATGGCAAAGACAGTGGCTGTGGCTTGCTCTGGCTCCCACTGGAGCTCATCCCCTGTTCTGCCACAGTCTCCAGTGGGGACAGGTCTGGACCAAGGGGGAGCCATCAGCAGAGCAGGCTTCAGGTCCCTGCACAGCAGCCTGGCCAGAGCACCCAGCAATGGGGCACACCAGGCTTTGAGAATCTGCCAACACCAGAGTGAGGCAGCCCAGAAGACACTTCTCCAACTGAGATGGAAATTTTTCTGTAGATAGCTCAGCTCATCCTGAAAATGGATATCTATAAATGCTCTGCAGCACATCTACCAAGAATGGGCATCAAGATTCTTCCAGGAATCATGCGAGGAGAGGGAAGAAGTGATGTCAGACTGAGCTGAAGCAGTTTTTTTTCCAGGTTCTGTTTTAGTTTGTTTTCAAGCAGAGCAATAAACAGCTCTGTCTAGACCTGCATTGCCTTGTCTGTCCATCTGAGACATAGCTCTTCTGGCTCCCAACTGCCAGCACATCCTCAAGCCCCTCCACAGTAACACAGGGATGCATGAAACCTTCCTTACCACACGAGGGAATCCCATTTTTCAGGCTGCTCTCCTGTCAGATCAGAGATGTGGTTGGCTTGGGGCAGGTTTTAGAGCCTCATTAACACTCAGCAATGAGGCCTGGCAGCAGCTGATTTGATTTAAGGTTCATTTCCAGGCTGTGATTTAAGGGAAGATTTGTTTAATGTTCTCAAACAGACTCTTCTGACTGGGAGCTTGAGTGCTGCCTAATGACAGACTTATTTATTGTAATGTCTTAGCAGCACAGAATCTAGAGGAGCTGGGCAGGAGCAACAGCAGGTGCTCAGACAGCAGTGGAAACATCCCTCACACCACAAGGGAGTGTGCATTCCTCTATCCAGAACAGCCAGATACTGCAACCTTCTCCTGCATTAAGGGGTCAGCAAGACAGACCACTCTCTGCTTCCCCAAGATGTTCAGCGTTGCACTTCTACACACCTTTTTACAGAGGATAGGTGAAACGCTCCTCTTCCTCCTCACTGCAGTACTTGAGTGATGGGAAATGCAGAGGTGCCTGCTCATCTCCAGACTGGTTAAAATGTGATTTGCAAGCAAGACTCCCAAATGCACCTCCCTGTTTCCCAGCTCTGGACTTTCAACTCACAGGCTGAGTCTACTTTCCTCCTGGGAAGGGGGTGGTCATCGTCTGACATTTGTATGCTGCCTAGAGCTTCTGAGAGGGATGTATCTCTCCCCAAGGCCAAACACAGAAACAACCATCACACAAATGAAGACAGGAGGTCAAGCAAGGGTTTGTCATATTTTAATGACATTGATCTTTGGTGTTTCCCTCGTTAGCACTCACACTCTCCCTGTACTTCCTCCACAAGCCTGCTAGGGATGGAGAGTTACAAACGAAAAGGAAAATCACATTAGAGACTAAAAACAAAGTATCAGAGCCTTGACTTCTCCACTAGAAACTACATGTACAAGGTCAAGATTTCACATGCAACACCTTACATCACAGACCCATACCTCACACCCTGGCCTGGAGCTGAAAGAGATTTCCTGCCCCCTGCCAAGGACGTGCAGCTCAGTCCTGGCACCATGAAACCACTGGGGTGGCTCATTCATGTTAATATTGGCACAGCTTAGGACATCCTTGTGTGAACTGCATCCTGACTAGAGAGCAGTAGCCCTTGTCCCTCTACCCCTCCATACGGCATCTCTGCTTCAGTTCCTGCCAAGTCCTAAACTAACTCAAAAAAGGAAAGATCCCACCTGTGAGCATATCCTGAGCCATGCATGCTCTGGTGAAGCTCAGTTCTTCCCAGAAAAGACCACAGCATAGGCAGGACTGGCCTCAGAACACCACACTTTGGGGGAGCAGTGCTGTGCTATGGAGAGAGACTGTGGCCTGGAAGACTCCTCCACTCCAGCAACAGAGCTGGAGCATCACACCTGGGTTTTCCCAGTACTGCCTGTCTCCAGAAAGACGATGCAGGCCCCATTCCCTTCCTTCACTCTACTGATCAGCTTCACAGGTATAAAAGGGCAGGAAAAAGGAAAGGAAAAAGGCTTTACAAATGATGACACACCAAATTGCAGGGCTTAACTCAGGGGACGCCATGGGGCTTCAAAATTTGGCTGATGTGCAGCAAGTATGGTTTGTATTCCTATTAACTGTTCAGCAGTGGGAATGTTGGAAGTATGCTTTCTTCCCCATGGTTTCCCTTGCAATTCTTATCCCTTCCCCCATCACCCAGGATAGAGAAGCCCTCTGAACCACCAGCACCCTGTTAGAGCCACCCATCCCTACTCTTCCAGCTCCTGGCCAGCTGTGAGGTACAGGTCTCTGCTGAGCAGTACAAGGGTAGCACCAACACACAACTCAACCTCTACCTGTTCCGCGACTCCCCACTGGTGCTGTCATTACTATAGAAGTTGGTACTGTCAGGCAGATGGTTATTATTAGTTAGGTCACTGTATTCAATTGGTCCCTCGGTGTCCATGGAGGCCTGGGCCTGCTGTGGCAGGTCCAGGTCACCAGCGCTTTGTCCTTCACTCCCGCTAGGGGCTGTCCGCGGGCTCAGGCCGCGCTCCGGCAGCTGCACAGACTCTGACAGGATGCGTCCCTCCAGCTCTGTGCCCAGCTGCTGAGAGCTGGGCTGCTGTGCTGACGTGCCCTCAGCTCCAGCGGGCTCTGCGCCAGTCTGAGAGCTGCGGTGGATCCGGTGGCTCACGATGATGTTGTTGCCAAAGCCGCCCATGGACGCCATGGTGGTGCTCTGCTCCCGCTGAACCACGGCAGTCATGCCACCTTCTGCCATCAGCCTTTGAATCCTACTCAGGGCATCCTCCCCACTGGCCCCATATTCTGGACCTTCACCTGCAAAAGAAAGCAGAAACAACTTTGGTGCATAAGGCAAACTATGACAAAAATAAAGCAAGCTGAGCAGTTGCATCACGCAGTATGCATGTGCTGAGACAGAAGATAGGTTTTATTCTAGAGGGAGCCCAGTATTTTATTTCTGTAACTTTCCACTTGGTTAAGTGTCAAACAAAGGCACAGAATTCTGTCAAGAAAATCTTGGTCACTTCCACAGGTAACCCTCACAGACTTGCATGTCCAAGCCTCGGAAAAGCAGCTCTTATCTAGCCATAAAGATGGGGGTAGTCAAAGAGGCAAGATGCTTTACCACAGCTGTAGAGACAATCCTGCCAGTCCCACGGGGATGGGAAGAGAAACCTCAGTTTGCACTGCAATAAACCAAACACTTCACCATGGTGTTAAAGAATCCCACGGCTTTTCCTACTTCACCTGTTCAAGAAGTAGGCAGATGACACGATGGCAATGTCCCCAGTGTCAGTCTAGGGAGGACATAGGAAGCTGGCCACCAGCAGACAGCAGCTACAGAACATGGTCTTCCACACTAATGGCAATCAGGTCTGTAGGCTCTTGCTCCCCTTGAGCGGTATCTTTCGAGGAATACAAAAAACAACTCAAGACCTACAGTCTTTGTCTACTCTTACCTCTGAGGCTTCCCTTTATAATTGGGCTGTAGCGAGCTCTGAGAGAAGCACTGTCAGATACCTTGGTTGCTTAAGATTACTTCAGGAGAACAAAATCTCACAGGAGAATTGTCCATGTAGGAGATTAAATCACCATGACAAGGAAGTTCATCCCAGTTCGGTTTCTCAACATCCTCCTTTTGCTACAAACCTTACCCGGAGCATTTGGGGAGAACAATCTGTAATAATAAACTGCTAGAAACATTCCACAGTGGGATCTTGCTGATTCTTATTAAAGAAATAAATCTCACTCCCACCTCTATGAAGCTATCACAGTACTGAATTGAGGAGAAAGCCGTGAGCTCTCCTGGCACCAAGGAGATGAACAAAAATGTCAACAAGGCTAGATGCAAGGAGGAGTTAAAACACAATAAAAAACAAAATGCCACACTGACTAGGAAAACAAAAACACTTGGAGCTGTGGAGCTTAATATCTTTATCCATGATTTGGATGAGGGGATTCAAGTGCACCCTCAGTAAGTTCACAGATGACAGTAAGTTGGTTGGGAGTGTTGATCTGCTGGAGGGTAGAAAGGATCTGAGGAGGGATCTGGACAGGCTGGGTCATGGGCAAAGGCCAATTGCATGAGGTTCAACAAGGTGCCCGTGAATCAAACAATCCCAGGAAGCACTACAGGCAGGGGGAAGGGGGGCTAGAAAGCTGCTCAGCAGAAAAGAACCTGGGGGTTCTGGTGAACAGTGGCTGAATATGATACAGGTGTGTGTCCAGGTGGCCAACAAGGCCAATGGCATGCTGGCCTGTATCAGCAGTAGTGTGGCCAGCAGGACCAGGGCAGTGATTGTCTCCCTGTACTCAGCACTGCTGAGGCCATGCCTTGAACCCCATGCCCAGTTTTGGGCCCCTCACTGCAAGAAAGGACACTGAGGTGCTGGAGCACATCCAGAGAAGAGCAGTGATGCTGGTGAAGGCTCTGGAGCACAAGCCACAAGAAGAGCAGCTGAGGGAGCTGGGCTTGTTTAGCGTGGAGAAAAGCAGGCTCAGGGGAGACCTTATCTCTGTCTACAACTACCTGAAGAAAGGCTGCAGCCAATCCCTTCTCCCAGTTAATCAGCAAAAGGATAAGAGGCTGCACCAGGGGAGGTTCAGGGTGGACATCAGGAAGAATTTTTTCACTGAGATGGTAGTTACTCATTTTAACTGCCATGGGAAGTGGTGCAGTCATAGTTCCTGGAGCTGTTCAAGAAATGACTGGACAAGGCACTTAGTGCTATTGTTTAGTTACACAGTGGTGTTTGGTCAAAGGTTGAAATTGATGATGCTCTCCAACCTAAATGATTGTATGATCATGTATCCAGCATGAGAGCTAAGATACTCAGTGAAGTCCACACCATGCCACTTTAGAGATGTCATGCAGTCAGTCAGTGACAGCTTATTCCCTTTTCCAATGGGCCCAGTGGTACTTGCATCAAGCACTGCCAGCATCCCCACCACTGGACAAAGTTAATTTCATCCTCAAGTAAGTCTGCTGACATATTGCCGTGCTGTAGATCTATAGTTTGCCTTATGGACATTAAGGGCAAATTGAAATCTCACCAGTAGAGCAAGTTTTTGCCAGGAATGTAGTAAACCTGCTATATCCATTATACCTATCCCCTTGATCAGAGCATCAGTGGGATCACAGAGACACCTGTAACCACATGAGAATCTGCAGCATGGCCTTAGAGGAATGAGCAAGAATACCCCCTGAAAAGAGCCTGACCCACAACTCTAGCAGAGAAATCCTATTCAGGATGTGGCTGATGGATGAATTAGGATGTGGTTGATGCATGAACAGGAACTTGGCTGACCAGTACAAAGACTGAGGACAGAGGCAGCTATTATACTGGAAACTCCAGTGTGAGAAACATGCATGCCAAGGAATATTGAAACATTAATCATGAACAGAACTAAGTGGAAGGTTTGAGAAGCATGGTTTTGGATTCAGTCATCACTTCCTTCTGAGGGCATAGTTGTACTTCATTACCAACCATCTGGCCAGGCTGGAGAGGAAGCTTAAGAAAGCCAAGATTTGCAGCCTGGTCTAGAGACATGCCAGACAGTCCTATCTACACAAGTCCTGAAACAGCAGGTACTGTGCTCTTGATAGATCACTTACTATAAACCAGACCAGTACAGAAGCAGTGGAACAGCAAAACAGCAAGGACTCCCAGCCAGCCAATGCTCCTCAGTGCTTCACTACAGCAGTCCTTGCTCTTCCCTGCCCCTAAATTACCATATGCTATGGCTGAATTTCCAATTAAGGCATCTGCTTGCTTAGAAAACAGGCAAGGGCTGATGCCACAGCAGGAATCAGCAAGGCATGAGCCTTCAGATCCCAGAGCAATGTTGGAAATTCCCAGCCCATCAAGAGCCAGAAGTGAGCCTCACCATTCAAGCAGCCAACAAACACCTCTGCTTTGGGGATGGTCTTCCCCTTTCCCTCTCTCAGGTTCCAATGATGACTTTGGCTGACTAGTTCAGAGCAAAGCTTGATGTGCCATTTGCCTTGAGCTGAGTTGCAGCACAGATTCACACACAGCCCATTTCTATTGCCTGGTGACTCCTACACATATTCTTTCACCAGGCTGCTAATGCAGACTACATTAGTACTCAGAGCAAGTGAAATAAGCTGACTACCATTTGGTGAAGGTTCAGGGTGTGCACACACGCACTTACCCAGAACAACAACAATGCTCTAAAACCACACATTTCATCTTGCTGCAGTGCTGTGCTTCTACAAATGTTTTCTACTGTAACCAAAGTTATAGTACCTTTCCAGAGGTCCAAACTCCCCCTGTCTATTTCAAACACAGAACAAAACATTACTCTTGAGAGCAATTATCCCAAAGACCAGGGCATTTCTGTCAATGTAGCTGACTGTCTCAAACATTTAACTAAATATTCCCTAGCTAATGCATCTGCTTTTAAAAGTCCTCTGCTATGCTACTCCAGCAAGACAAGAATTTGACACAGAAAACTACACAGGCAAAACATCTTGCAAATTTTTGATGGAGTTTGGCATAAGGCAGGGTATTTCCACTTTTAAATGAAGTGGACACTGAAGTACTTATAGGGAGTACAACTTGTTTCTCTCTGGGCATGGATGGCACACTCCCAATGAAATGCAAAGTCCACAAAGGCAAGGATGAGATCAGACTCCCCTGTACCTGTGCAATATACTGACATTGCTCTTGAATTTTCTTCTGTTTTCAACATTCCTCTTTCTAAAACCAGCAAAACCATGTTTGCAAACAAAGCTTCAAAATTAGAACTAACAGTAAGCACTGCAGAGATATCTAGGTCTTCAGAGAACATGAAATAATAGCTCTGAGGTGTGAGCTGACCCACTAATTCAGATGCTCAAAGATAAAAATATCAGCATTTTTACATTAATTCATCCCTCGCATAAGAATAGAAAAGGGAGGGACACACCACAGTATAACCAGCTATGAATAATCGTATCTCCCTTAATGCCACAAGAAATACTACTAGTTACTTTTTTTTCCAACCAAGCCCAGAAACAAGTTCAAACTTCCTTTCTTTTTGGTAGTTAATCCAAATAACTCCACAGAATTCAGAAAAGACACAACTGCTCTAACTTGTAAAAATTTTCTTAGTAATGTCTCACTCATATGGCTATTCATATGAGTGAAACTTACTTTTGTAATGAGAGTTTAAAAGTAGCCCACATAATTTAATCCCAAGAGACCCAAGTACTTGGAGTAGATCACGCTGTAAAGGCTTGCATAGTACATACTTCTAGAACCTAAGTCTGTTTTTTAGGTAGTGGTTTTCAGAGGATTTTAAAGAGAAACCAAAATTTGCAGTTCTATAGGACATATGACGCAGATTTTACAGATGGACAGGCAGATGAAAGGCTAAGGGATCTACCCACGTTTCTACTTGGAGAATGAGACAGATCTGGAAGCTGATCCCTGGTGTCCCAGTTCCCATTTCCACACTAATTGCACAAAAGTCACATCACATCTGACAACAGCATTGCAAGAACGTGTTCAGCTAACATAAAACAACATGTTTCTTCTTGTTAGCATTCATGAGGCTCGGCTGGGGACAGAGTATTCCTGCCCAAGCAGCCCCTCGACATGTGTTCCTAATGTCTCAGATTAAATAAGTTACATCACATGCAGGCACACTGATTGCTTCTAAGTGCTCCTTAGGCATCCTCAGGATACTTTGCTTGTATCAGGAAAGTTTTGCTTGTATATGCTGTCTTTTCACTACCAATAGTTTGAACAGACAGAATCTCACAAACTCAAGCCTTCTTTTACAACCCTCTTTCCTCTCAAATGTATCTGCTGCAACCTCTGAAAGCAGTTGGATCTAATGGAAACTTGTAATGGCTGGTAATTAACAACCCAACAAGTTAAAAACTGTATATGGCATGACAGTAGTCATGTTGCTCCTCCAAAGACAGGCAAAGTAGCAATCCACTGACAGCAAATATTCTGATGGCTACAAGTTCAGTAAGTCATAACATGTGCCTAGTTGCACAACAAGCACTGAGATAGTTACCTGAATTGTAAGCCCCAGAGACAATGCAGATGATATGAAATCAGATGACAATAGCTTTTCAGTTATTTGTAGTTGTTTTTTTTTTCTCTTTAGCAACTGAATTATCTGAAAAATGCACTGATATACTCTCAACAGCCAGGGGACAGCATGGGCCCACTATCAAACAAGTGTCCTGCAGCTCTGCAGAGGTCCCTCTCCCTCAGCCTGCAACAGCTTTGGCACAATTGCAGACCCTGCAGTTACTGCCCCTTTCACTACACTCCAAAGATCCAACAGCCTGAACAAGTGGCAGCCACAGCCTGACCCAGTCTGGACTGGGAATTATGATTTCTAAAGGTTAAAGCTTTGGGCCATTAAATCTCATTAGGAATTTTTGTTGGGTTTTAAGTGAGATTCAGTTTGCCAGCTGAATACAGATCCCACTCCCACCATGCCTGCCTATTTGCAAGGAAAACATAGTACAACGCCGAACAGATTGTTTCTAATTTAGGGTGCCTCAAAGTTACAACTCTATCACTATTTTCACTATGTCTGTCAGTTTAAAAGAAAATAAGAGACAGCTCAAACACTGTTTTAAGCATTACTTGGTACCTCTCCTAGTTTTCTCTCAACTCTAACTACCTTTCCTTTATGTGTGGCGTGGGAGCAGAGTTCACAAGTCCGCTATTAACTGCTGCAAAACAGAAAGATTCAGACGTTAGAGGGATTCACTTCTAACAAAGTCATCATATACTCATTCCTCCAAAGGAGGTAGAAAGATAATCAGAGCAGCAAAGTCCCCGCAGAGCTTTGCATGAGAAAAGGAAACTATTTATACCCGCACAGAACTTAATTAGATTTCTGATGCAATTCTGCATACTTTTTTTTTTTTTTTTTGTACAGTAAGCACATATCTGCAAGAAATGCCCTAAGCCAGAATTCCCCACAACAGCAGGGCTGACAGAACAGAGGACAGAAACTCACTCTCAGGGTAGCATTAGCCTTTCTTTTTTTTTTTTTTTTTTTTTTTTTTTTTTTTTTTTTTTAACATAGAAGGGTTTTTTTTCAGTTGATCAGTCAGTTAGTTGGTTGGTTTGGGCTTTTTTTGCCCCTTATGGCAGGGTGATAACTAAACCACTTTCCTTTACATTACTCAGAATCAAACTTGATTTATCCATTCTGCTGCCGATAATGCTGCTAAGCCCTTACATAGTGATTTCCATCTTCAAAGCCCCATACAAAACACTAATCTCCACAGCCCCTGGTGTGCTGTACTATGGGAAGACTTATTCCCATTTGGTAGATGATTAATAATTTGCCCTGGGTCACGCCCCAAGTTACTGGTAGCACTTTTTTTTTTTCCTTTTTGCCCCTGACATATGGATCATGTTATTAGGAAACACAATTTCTCTTCCAACAGGCAGAGTTACAGTATTACAGTAAGCAAATTAGCCACCAGAAAAGCACCACAGCACCTAATCTTGCTGGCTGGAATACACTGGACGTACATCACAAGAGTTGATGATGCTGGGAAAACAGCTGGCTTACCATCACAAGCAGCCAGTAGTGCTCATGTGTAATGTGAGGCACAAAGATTCAGATGAATCAGACCACTGCTGCCACAAGTACCTGCTTCATGTTAGGTCTTTGTGCTATTCTTCTGTCACGGATAACTACTGATTTTTTTGATCCTTCATGCTCCTGACCGTTATTATCTTCACAGTTTCCTGTTTCAAGTTACTCTTGAGCCGTTATGCCGGAATTTCCACTGAGGATTCGACTGGCATAGGAACTGATCAACAACAGGATAAAGCATCTTGGCTCATCTCTGGTGCATGTGTTTATACTGCAGTAACTCCTTTGTTCTACAGATCCTAATATAGGTGACAGGAGTGTGACAGCCCATTTTGCAGCTGTGGCCATTTGCAAGAGGACATATGGTAAGTCAATGTCTGAGATGGAAATCTGAGATATGGAACTCGCTGATCTTCTTCCAAGCAAGAAAGGGAGATGAAGAGAAGTACTGTCCTAGGTACCTGTCCTTGTTATTTACACTCCTTTTCTTCCAAATGTTACAAGTTTTGCTTCTTTGTAAAGATATCCTGCCAAGGCACTGGTAAAGAACAGCCCTTTCCTCATCTCATTAACAGTCTAGTTAAAACCCATGATCTAGATCTGGAAATTGAAAGGTTAGAAAGAACAAGATAAAGAAACTATCAGATGATTGCAGAACAGCAGGAGAGAGAAGCAGTGTTGGAGAACTCTCCTGGTTTAACAGACTCCCAAAGCCTGCATGGCCTTGATGCAAGAAGGTCCCACACTGTACCATGTTCTCAGTCTGCGTACCCCATTCAGTGGAAGAAGCAATTCCCATGAGTTCAGCATTTGTCCAGACAGCCCAGTCTGTGTTCCAGTCTTATTCACACGCCCTCAATTGTACTAACCTTGCAGAGAGGTTAATCTCAGCTCTGCTGAGATAAGCAGACGGAAACCCCAGTGGGCAGGAATTTCCCACTTAACTTTGTACAGAAGAGCTGAGGTCAGAGAAGCACAAAGCCATATTACACATGCTGGATACTACACAGCAGAAACTGTGGAAGAGTCACATACCAAAAAGTAACTTTCAGAGTGACAGAGAACAAGCAGGCATACAGGCACACGCAGGCATGCTGTGGGCTGCCTCCCAAAGCCAAGCAGGATAATCATGAACCAAAACTTCAAAACTGTCTCCTCTTGTTTTTCCTATGTATATACTGCCAAATAGCCAAGCCTTCAGAGCTGAATGAAAGCAGAATGTTACAGTATTGAGACAAGAAGCCTGGATAAATCAACAGGTTTTCAACAGATTAGTGACTTTATCATTATACAGGAACTGCACAGTAGCTATTTCCAGCTCCTTACATATTGGTAAGTTTTCCTGGACTGCTAACCATTAGAGACATTTTTCTACAGCTGAGCTGGGCACTCATCATGTACCTCACCAATCAAACTAAACAGAATCCTCAAAGCTGCTTTGTGAGAAGTGATTTACAGTATTTTATTTTGTATCCAAATGTTGAGCTTGTGAAGCCTGCAGACTTTTTGCATAAGTTGGAGACCAAGCTGAACTCTTAACACAGAGGCAGAAAGGATAACTCTCAGCAGCTTGCAGCCCAACCGATGGTTAAGAGTTCAGGAGATGTGTGAGGAATGAAGGCAGTACAGCTGATTCTACAAAGACACAATAATCTGGAGAAGAATTAATTTTTCTCCCTCAAAGCATGTAAAAGAGACAACTTTTCTATTCATATGGCCAGAGATGCACTCTCCTCATCATCTATGCCTGGCTACAGGCAATTAGGCAGGATAAGTCTTTGTTGAAGAGATAAAAGGACTATCCAAATGCACTGACAGGATGTGGAACATATGTGGAAACTCCTAAATCACCAGGTAAGCTCTATCAGACAAACCACTGATTGATCTCCTACCTTCACCAGTCCCTGCAGAGGTGGATTCCTGCTCCTGTACCTCCCTCTCTGTCTGAGTCTCGGCATTCTGCAGCTGAGGCGCCAAGGTCTGGGTACCCTGTGATGTCACAGAGGTGGGGGGATTTCGGGGTTGTAGGCCTATGGCATTCATCAGGCCCATGTCCCTGTCTGTCCTCCATGTAGCTCTGCTGGTTCTGAAAAGAGAGAAAAACAAGTAAGACCAGGATCACTGGAGGCAACATGCCCAAGCAAGACTGAAACATAAACGTGAGGCTCTTCTTGCCTCCACTCCAACCAGGCGCCTGTTTGTCACTATGAGGATGGGGATGAAAGGAATTGTGACCTCCACTTATTTCCACACACTGCTCTTTTGAGTTTTAAGCCAACAGAGTCTTAGAGTCCACTCACCCTTCCACAGAACCAGTGTGTCTTACAGGCACAGAGAGATATCCCTGCAGCATCATTAGGCCGGCAAAACAACTGTCTTGGAGTCACTGCGTTGAGGAGGCAGCACAATGTGCAGTGCAGAAGCACTAACACACACAAAACCTCCTGCACTGCAGGGCAGATTTAACTCCCATGGATGTAGCCTGTGTCCCTTCCCTCCTCTGGACTTCCTAGTTTGTCAGCATCACACACGAATGCACTCCAGCAGGCATTTCCGCCCATTCCAGTCAGACAAGAGAAATCCTGTGCTCTCAAAAGCAAACAACAGGAACCACCTCAAGGCTCATTAGCTTCTCAGACTCAAACAGCTGAAGTGTACAATGCTGCAGCTGAATCTTGACAATGCCACTATACTCTTTTCTAAACTGACCTCAAAATGCTGGGAATGGTAAAGAGATTCAAGGAAAGACTGCCTCATTCACAATCTTTTTTTCATAAGGCTTTGAAACCTGCTACACTTTTCTGCTCTCTTTGAGCTAGTTCATTCTGGACCAGTATTTCTGCCTTCAAGCTGCCATTATACCAGACTGAATATGCACTGTCAAAAACTTAAGTAGTGGCAATATCCACTCATATAAAAGAGTAAAGAATCTCTAGTGCTTATTTTTCACCCACAGTCACACCAAGGCTGTAGGGCAGCCCAGACATTCGCCTTGTAAACAAGCTTACAACCTCCTTGGTATGCTGAAGCTTACAACTCAGAAACACAACTATCACCCTCTTGCTAAGAACAGCTGGCTCATGGAGAAATACTTGTAACTATGGCAAGAAGCAATGGACTGCAGCATCACCGTTGTGTTTAGAACTACAACATGTACATCACTGGTCAGACTGAAACAGCCAATGTGGACATCAGGAGATTTAGCTTTATTTTTAGAGTTTAGTTTATTGCTGAGAAACAACTGTCCCATGACCAGCAATTAAAAAGATGAAAATCAGTCATCAGGTCAGCACATAGATTTGCCCTTTTCTCTCTGAACTCCCCTGTTCTTCAGTTACCCTCCAAAGGCCATTTGCTTTACATGGTGTTTTTGACACATCAAGCCCACATGCTGTTCCTGGGGCCCTGAATGACACATATACTTTACTATCACTGGCACTTTTGGGCACTGAATGTCACTTGCTGGAAGAAGGCCAGGTGACCCAACTAGGCAATGTCAAAGGGGGAGAAAATTGCATATTTAAAGCTGCCAGTGGTAAGGGAACAAAGAAGTGATGTTATCAGATCTAACAAAAACAGTAGAAAGGGTCAGGTCTCTCTAACCCAACACCCAGGAGACTCACCCTGGCCGCTCAGTATTCCTGCTGCTGGAATGCACAGTGAAGACATTCTCATTCAGCTGGTCCCAGTGGTACTCAACTCCAGAGTTTAAAGCCCTTAAAATGCCAAAGAAGGAAAAAATATTAGCATGACAGGACACTGTTCAAGCCAGCACACATTACACTCCCACAACATGAAGAATAGTGTCGATTCCTTCCTTACAGAAACTGCAGATCTATCTCAGTTCACATTTTCATTAAAAGGGCTCGTCACCATAAACCACCTTGCAAACAGAGTGCTGCATTACCAGATTACTTTGGAATATTCCATTCATATCAATTCAGTATTAGCACCAAGACATAGCAACAGGAGCAGAGAGATTTTCAGGAAATGAAGACATACAACTGTGTGTATAAAATCAGGTTACCCTAACTCCAAGTAACTAAACAAAGAATTGGAATGGAAAGGCTAATTGTCCCTGTGGTGTTTGCAAGCACTTCGTGCACTAGGTAGTGGTCAGTAAGACACTGCTCTTGTTCAGCATTTAATTTCTTTGCAAATGATTCTCATTCTAACTATAAGTAACCTTGATACATCCCTCTCACTGACAGCCACTGTGGAGCAAGGACAGATGTAAAGGATATTGTAACAAGTCTCTACAGAAGAGCTTGTACTGCATCAACAGCATGTGTGTCTGAAAAGTCCAAGCTTGAATTTTACATCTAATGCTACTAAGTATAATGGAACAGCCAAAGCTCTGGAAACCTCTCACAGAGCATTTCTCCAAAATATACATCAAGTCAGGGCTTACTGCTCACAGGAACAGACAAAGTTATCAACCATTGCTGAAGACAATAGGCAATCACAGAAACGAAACCACCATAGTGCTGCAAGTACACATCCCACCAAGAAGAAGGTGAGAGCAAATCCAGCTTACTCTGTATCATACAGAAATGCCACAGGATGGGCACTCACTGTGCAGACCAAGGCAGCACAGAGATCTCCTTCTGAAGGAGGAACACCTTCAGAAGCACTCTGGCCTGCATTGTGATGGAAGGCACTTCCTGGAGTGTTTCACCACACCACGCTGACAGCTCATACGAGCTGGCCTGGGAGTTATGAAATGGTGCTGTGTACCACCACATGGCTGCTGGACTGCACACACCTGATGTGCTGGGTGGAGAGGCAGCAGTTCTGTGCAGTGGTCACAGCAAAGCAAGTCGGGGGAGCGGGGGGAAACCCAAACCAACAAAATAAGGCCTGTGTAGACATAAAGGAACTGTGTCTGAAGAGCTGGACTTCCATCACCCTGCAGACAGTCTCAGAACTAGGAGTAGTCCCACAATCTGAAGGAAGGATTCATGGCAAATAGTTGATAGCTGATTATGGCTCAGGCACAAACAAGATGTTTTGTGTACATACAAAAATTGTTGTCCCTGTAAAGAGATGCCTCAGCAGAATTGGCAAGAACCCCAGCTTAGAGGATGCTGCAGGTCAGACATGCTGCAATGGGAAAGCAGTATGTACTGGAGGCCTGGGGCTAGGATGCCAGGACAACAGCACCCCAGGTTAGGACCCAGGGTGAGAGATGAACAGAATTAGGTCAACAAAATCACACATGGAGGCTACAAGAAGTAACCAGACATTGCTTTTTTATTTTTTGTGCTGAGCTAGTCCTGTGCTGCATTATACCCCATGAAAGCAGTTGCCAGTGAGATGTCGATTTACAAAGGGCTCTGCGTTTATGGACAGATAGGAACTTGTCACTAAAACTGTGCCAGTCCCTCTGGCTGCTCCATCCCCGGCCTAATGTACTGGCTGAGGCTTAGCTGTCACACTTTGCTGTCTGTGAAGCAGCACAGTCTCTAGGCAAGAGAGACTTTCTGATCTAACAGTCAAAATTTCCATTAAAAGTTTAGTGTGCTTGGTATCTACAGCTATTACATAACAGAGCTAAGCTGACCCACGCTCTTCTCCCTCTTCTTCTACATGTCTTCATGCTTCCCAAAGAACAGCCATGGTCCTCCACAGCTCCTAAGACAAGAAACTAGAAGACCACAAAGCTTCCCCCAGGCCAAGATGGGAGCTGACAATACTGTATTTCCTCTCTTCCCCCAAACGCTGTGTTCCTGTACTACACAGAAAGTCCAGCTCCTGCAGACACACTTATTTGAGTGGATCAGTTTCACTTTTACAGAAGCATCGTGGTACCAAGCTGAGATGCAGTACATCAGATGAAAAGCTCCTGGCCTTGCTCCTGCCTATTCTGCAGGGTCTCACTACTGCACAGTTGGGTTGTTGGATAGCAAAGTCCACTCTAACTCCATGCCATCAATTTGCACATGGTGAAATCAACAGGATTAAATTTAATGAATAACTTTTCATATTGGTTTTAAACACTGTCATTTATCAACTGAGTTTCACTGCCAGCATCCTATTAGCTATTCCTTTACTGCCAGAGAATCAAGGGCTTTGCCTTCCTTCCCTAGAAGGAAGATCTGTAGCAGAAGGTGCCAATGCTCTGCTGCTGACTCTGGGCACACCGATAAACAGGCTTAAGCCATGGTCACTACACTCGGCCACAATGGGAGTTCTCAGCACCACTTTAACCTGGCTTTTTAGTTTGGTCTAAGTGTGTCTCCCTGCTGGGCAAAACCAGCGGGCAGTCCCTGCAGCAGCAAGCATCTTCACTGCTACCTTTCAGCAGTGTCTTCCTCTGGCCAGCTACACAACTTACCCTTTCCCAACTCTACCTCTTGCAAAAGCCATAAGGCATTCAGCATCATCTTTTTCCTCTTTTGTATGCATCTGTGTATCTCTGAGCTGGAATCCACACTGGTCTCTTCACAGCCCTAAGATCAGCATCAAGATTGCTCCTGATTAGGTTTTCCAGCCTTTAGATGATTGATTGAGCCTACAGAAGAGATGTTTCAGACTGCATCAAGATACAGTGAGGAAGGCATACACCTAAACTTATCAGAGGGCACTGTTTTTTTTATATGAAGATCATAATTCCTCTTCTTAATGAATCAAAATTTAATCAAAGAAATACTGATATTGTGTAGGCTAAATATCTGTTTTAACATAATTCTTGCATTAGAAACTTGATCACATAATCACATCTTAAACCAACTTCAGTACACAACAAGATGTGTGACAACCACAATTACCTTGGTTTAAATCAGATTTTCAGTTAAGCTTAAGACTTGCTCTGGTATAACCACACCTATTTAAAATAGTGCAATCTCTCTTTTCAGAAAGCCTAAAGGTTTTTTAGCTCCCATTGCAAAATACTGCTTGAATTTTGTAAATGAGCAGCCTTTCACAGTACGTTTCCCAGGAGATTTGCAAATCAAGGCCTGACGATTCATTCCAAAGAAGCAGAGCTTACACTGGAGAAATGAATATTTTTCAGGTAATGTAAGCATTTAACTTTTGCTTCATCAAACTCTAGACATCGAAATGCTAGAAGCACTTTACATTTTTCAAGGCATAAGGTAGAAGCTCTGTGTAGCATGGAACCATTGGATGTGGATGCAGTAAAAAGGACATTTGTTGCCCAGGGCTTTAGGATGAAAAATTGCAATTCTCCACACTGTGTCAGTCATGGACAGTGAAGTCCACTTAGTCAAGTTCTTACTTTCTTCCCTTTTATGGCTGTCACTAAGCTCTCTAAGCCCTCCCTGGAAATTTCCATTAGCTTTGTTATATGCAGAGTTGCTCACAGCCTGGATTTCCCAGCAGGGATCTGTTCTGAGATGGACTTTTCCTTCACGCTTGTGTCCAGCTCACATTATTAACGAGCTTGGAGAGGATGAAGGGCATAGATTTGCAGGCTTTGCAGAAAGTCAAATAAGGATTCAGAGTGGAGCCTGTAAGTACCAAGAGCCAACAACTTAGCAAGCCTCTCCCTCTACATGGAGGTATTACCTACACAGCTCAGTTATGTCTCCAGGAAGAATATAGGACCAAGTACCAGGAATTAATGACAACATTTTAACAAACTACAAGAGAGCTGAAATACAATTTACTGCATTTGCTTAACCAGTATTTGAAGGGTAAATTGACAAAGCACAGGTCAGCACAGGCTCAAACATCTGGGTAACTCCCCCAGATGGCATATCCAAAACTGGAAGTTGAAGAGGAGGAGAGATTAGGATGAAAATTCCCCAACTCTACCATAACAACACAGCTCAGGAGCATGACAGCAAGACAAAACAACCCATAATTTGCAAGTAGTGTATGCATGTCCAGGAGGGCATAAATAGCACTTACTACCTTTTCACTTATATCATCAGGGGATGATTTAAGTGAAATCCGAAGAAGGCAACAGCAATGAGCAAATGCACTGCTCTCCTCCTTCAAATCCTGCCACATTGGGAAAGACCCAACAGCAGCCCACTTGTTTGCTATAGTACTGAATTAAATTTTGATTACAACACTGCTGCCTGCAATCCCATCTAAAAATATCAGCACAACCTCATTACGAGAATGAATGTGGCAAGACCAACACACAAAGGAAGATGCACAGTGATGCCATTGCAATGCACCTGATTTTCAGGCTGCCAAGTTTGCTTTTTCCACAAAAGAAAATACTCCTTGAAGCTGATTTCTCAAATATACTGTCCAGTATTCAAGATCACTAAATGCAAGCATACAAAACCAGATTAGTTTACAAAGGATTTGAATTTACCGAGACATGCTTTCTTCCCTTTGTGTAAACTTTTCTTTCTTAAGCCATACAAACTGTATTAAGGAAATAGAGTGAGCTACAAGAGAGCAAGGTGACACTATGCTAAGGAACAGGAATCTATTGTCCTGGTTTGGGAAGGAAGAAGCAGCACACAGTATCTCATGCAGTGCAGTTGCAATGCTGGCCAGATTCCAGATGCATCCTTGTCAGCAGCTCATTATCTCTTCTGCCAGCGTGGTGATGATCAGCACAGCAAGCCCATCCCTAGCTCCCATGATTAGCTAGGCAACGGTATTGTTAGTACAAGGCGAAGTTTGGCACTCCCAGCAGCTGCCTGGATAGGAAAACAATAATTTCTAACGCCCTACTTCATAAATATTTAGCTTTCTGTGCAGGCGATGAACCACGTGCTGAGACAAATCCAAGTGAAAACTGGCTGCAGTGCAAGCTGTATGGAACCAGCAAATGGGATTTCTGGAGTCATTCTGCAGGGCAGTAACTCCCTTTTACCAACAAGAGGTGGCAGCTTCACTGGCACCAGCCCAAGTGTAACTAGCCAGGGGAAGGGCACAAGATCGAGTACAGGAATTCAAGGAACACAAAATCTGCAGTTTGTGATCGACAACCACAGATATTTAAATGACGGATGACATCATCCTGTTCATCACATTGAGATGAATGATGCATGTAAGAGCAGCCTCATTTTTACTCCTCACATTGATACAATCCATTAATTTTCCAGAATCCTGCAAGTTTTGCCTGTGTAAAAACCAGCAACCATCCAGAAACATACCCTGACACCCACTTTAATTGTCCAAGGTGCTGAAGAAGCAGGACAGCAAGCAGCTTGGTGCAGCTGGTAGCTGTGTGCCTGCTTCAGGGAGGGTGCCAACTCAGCTTGGAATACTTTATGAGACGACTGGTCCTGTTCATTTGATTGTGCAGTCCTGCCAGCTAGGTTAAATGTTGGATTTTTGAAAATGCGGTATTCAAACTCCCACCATTTATATAAGGTCAGCCTTATAAAGCTGGTGGCACCAGTAGCTAACTCAGTAGCTCTTCTGTCTCAACAATGTAAACACATACAAGTTTGCTCTGCCTACCAGTGGACACCTAAGCCTGGATCCAGTTCATGATCTTGTAGCCAGTGGATAAGATTTAGATAGAAGGGACACCTCTAACAGTCATCTCCCCTGAGCAAAATTTTGGTATCTCAGCTAAGAGAGCTAAGTCAGCTCAGAGAAGAGAGCATCAGTCAGCTAAGCTGGTAGGTACTTCAGAGAGAAAGAGGGAGTGAAAGAAAACAGAGATTAATACAATAAGAACTCAAACAGAATAGTCTCTTCTGATCCACAGGACCACTATAGCTAAAAACTAAGTGACTTTCAGGAGTCAGCATTTGCAACCCACCGACAGATTGCATGTAGAAGATGAGCAGACTCATAAAATAATTTGAAATAGATGACACGCCCCAGGAAGCATTAAGAGGAATTTGTCTTATATTCCATGGGAGAAGTCTTCAATTAAGAATCAGTCTTCTGACACATTCAACAAGAGTAACAAATGGAACTTAAGCACCAAGACAATGACAGAACAGAAAGAAAAGAGTTTAGTATGAAAGTGTGGATGATTTTCTTGGGACTCAAGCACAAATATTGAGGTTGAGAGTGCTGCTCTTAAGGAATGCAATGTTGCACAGCAAAACCTGTGTTGAGAATAAGGACAAGAAAAGTCCCTCTCAGGCAGCCTTCAGTCTGCCAAAACACCAGAACAGTTTTTAAAAGCTATTTTCCCAGAATTTTTTTTTACACTACTGTCATGTAAACACACTGTGTTTACACATAGTGTGATATAGGAAATTGTAACTTGTATCATGTTTATAAGGAAAAGAGCACAGCACCCAGGCCAAATAGCCTGGAATAAACAAGGCAGAAATAGATCAAATAAGAATTTCCTGAATTTTCACTGGTTTTCTTCACACTAAATCTTGCCAGTATGCCATGGTATCCTTTGTTATCTGGCTCCAACCACACCAAGCACCAGGTAGGGACGCTTCTGGAAGGTAAATAAGAGATTCCAGAACACACAGCTTAAAGGTCTTCAAACAAGCACAGTTCAGCTTGATATTACCATACACGCCGCTCTAAAGATAGATAGCTTGCTTAAGTCCTCTAAAAACCTAAAGGCTTGTTAATTGCTTAAAGTGATTACAGGCAGACTATACTCCAAATAAGCTTTGAACCCACAGAATATCTTAGGCTGTTTATGATCTATCAGCTCTTCCAGTGGCTTAGACAATTTAGGATGTTAGGAGTCTTTGGGGGAATGCAAATTGCCTGTGTCTTCTAAGGCCTTAAAACATCTTAAACTGCTACAACTGTTCAGAGTCAAAATCATTCTTTAGTCATATCTGAATTTTCATTACTGTTTTAGCAGAAACTAACATTGATGAGGCAGGCTTGTTTTGTAGATGCTACACCAGCAAACTAAACCAGGAAAACGCATCTAGAAGGGGAGAAAGCAACACCAAAATAAATGTTTAAAATTAGCAAGCATAGCAAGTGCTTATTTTTAATAGAACATTGGAATGTGCACACACAAAGCTGCCAAGCTCCAGAACCAAGATCTTGGTTTGGTCAAATCTCAATGAGATCCACAGGGCAAGCAAAGTTTTATATTTTTAATCTTCAGCGGCTTTGAAATTGTCCAACTGGAAAGTTTTCTGTTTAAAATATAGGGGAAACTGTCTCCAAAAAAAAAAGGAAAAAAGAAAAAAAAAAAATCAAGAACCCCAAATTGTAATTATTACTCCAATTACTCACAGTTTGTAGACATGAAGTTAAGACGATTTGCAGAAGGATTTAAAATAAGGAAAGAAAATGGAAAAAAAATTGTTTTATTTGCTAGCTGGATTCATTAGCAGAGTTCTGCTGGAAAAAACAGGCACAAGGGATGCCAAATAAGACTCCACAAATAATATGGATTAAAGACTGGAAAATTAAAGAAAATCTTACTGGAAAGCCAAGGAATTAAACAAGTGAACAAGGAAGGTCTAGTATAGATCCGTGGAGAAAAGGTTATAAGACAGACGGAGAACTTCTGCTGCAAGAGAGGGAAAAGACATTCTAAAAATAAATATGAGGAAATTGGTATTAGAATGAAAAAAGGTCTATTCGTTTGTGAGACTAACGACAAAAATCAATGATGTTTCAAAGTGGACAAGATATTGAACTCTCTTCTCTGAAGTCTCCACTTATAAAATATCCAAGTGTACTTGTGCAATTAGGGAGGTAGAAATATGCCAGACATAGAAGCTAGTTACATTCATTTAGAATTTTTTTTTAAAGCTAACTTTTTTGAGTCATTCGCACCTGTTTTTTAACGTTACCAAAAAAAAAAAAAAAAAAAAAAGAGGGAATGACAAAAGGGCAAAAAAGTCAACTTAGTAGCATTCTTCAAAACGCCATACTTAAAACTGACTATTATTGTCTTTTAAGTGTAACTTTTATTCTTAGAGAGTAATATAACAAATAGAAAAAGAAGGTATATTGAAACAATGAAAGAGTGAGCCACATGCAGTAGGCAGTTAGTAAAATAATTGCTTGCATGAAATGGAACTGCTTTTGAAGACAGAATTAGAAAAAGTACAGGAAGAAAAGGTGGCAGGTGTGATCTGAATAGATGTAAGTGAAGCATTTGGCAACTGTTTCTACAGCACATGGCTGTGCTCTTAAAAAGAGTGCTACTGAAACTGAGAACTAGTTAGGACCTGCAGAGCCAGTGAAGCAGCACACAAACTGGTAAATATCAGGCTACAATTTCTTAACACAGAGCTCTGTACCAGGTTCCCTTTCTCATGGTGGAAAATAAATGTCACTAAGTAGTCAGTGCTACAGTGTATCTTGAAGAATTGGGTGAAGGAAATGAACTTGCTAATAACTAAAGATTTAAAGCAGCTTTCAAAATTTATCTTTAGGAATAATAGACATATTAAGTGGAATTTTATGAGGGCAACTTTCACTTAATGCCATTACTCTTCCTGGATATCCCATTCACATACAAAAAGGGGAAAAGAATAAAAAATGGTATCAGAATGGAAATACTGTTTCAAGCCTTCACATTAGCACTCTAGTTCTGCAACTGCAATGATCAAGCCTCTTGGCACTGAGGTTACCTAGGCTTCCTTGCAGAATTTGGAAAGAATTAATTTAGTTTTTTTCTTAAATGCAAGAATAACGAAATCCAAATGTACGCTTGCAGGATGCATCTATAGCGTAATACTGGCCATCTTTCCTCCTTTTCCGTCCTTTTATCAATCAAAAGCATATTTTATCCTCATTTAGACAATTCAGTGTATCTTGTGGTTAACAGGCAGCAGAAGTCTAGGTCATGCATTCATTTCCTTGTTCAAGACCCCATGCAGATGCTGCCTTTCGAAAGGCCATTTGCAGGGAGGACTCAGACATAAATAGTATCTACATCTACCCCAGTTGTGAGAACATTCCCTGCACAGGGCTGCTAACATCCCTTGGCTACACATGAAGGAAGACAGCTCCTCCTTCTGTCTCCTTGTTTACTCCATCCTCCAGGAGGTATTCTTAAGAGGCACAGGATGTAGCTTATGCTGCTGGGAGCATCATGGCTGAAGGCTGCAGAGCCTGAGGAATGGAGCCAGTGGTGAGATGTGCTGTGCCAGGCAGCTGCATAGATTACCATCTCTTTACCAATGCTGATAACTAGATGTAGACACATTGTCCCCATCAGTAGATGGGAGGATATGCCATTCTCAGAGAAAAAAAAAAAAAGATTGGCACAGACAGATAAATGCAATGATGGCTTTCCTTGCAAAGCATAGGAATTTATCATAAAGAGAATTTTCCTGGAATAATTTAATGTTAGAGGCAGATCTTACTCCAAAGAATTAAAATACACACACTGAATAGCACTAAATCAGTTTGAGACTCTCCACACCTACTTCCCAATGAGAGAAATCTAAGGAATGCTGCCTCTGAACCAGATGCATCTTCAGGGGTATATGAATTCCATTACCAGAGGCTCTGACTGCTGAAGAAATCGCTCCTCTCTTGTGGATGCCTGCATTAAAAAGTTAGCCTTAGACCAGGTGCTTCAAGAGTTTGAAGTTTTCTCCGAACAGTGAGGTTTCTGGAAGAGCGTTTGCAAAAGAACATAAGCACTGAGCCCTTCCAGGGGCACAGGGGAGAGGACACTCAAGATGAAAAAACAAACAATTGATATTTGGATCCCTGCCTGTTGCCTTGTGTTTCAGCCTTCTGATTGTTGGCAGATTCTTTATACAGTTTCTCACACTCTTTCTTGTAAATAATGAATGTTTTGCATTCCTCTTTGGAGGAAGAGAGAATTGATGGACTGATGATGGGACCCTATAGGGTCAGGAGGAATTATCCTCACCATCCAATCCATGGTCATTGTTGAAATTCTATAAATAGACATGTAATGTAAATAAAGTGGTTCTTTTCCTGCTTGATTGATCGGAGTCAGTGAGTGTGAATCTCTCTCTCTCTCTCTCTCTCTCTCTCTCTCTGTGTCATTTCAGCAACACCCACCTTTCTCCCATGTTGGTCCTCCACAAGCAAAGACAGCAAAGGGCAGCACGCAGTCTGCTCCTCACCACTTTTGGTCTCACCTGTTTATATTTCACAAGACAGTTCATGTTTGAGATGCCTCACCAGGGATGTTTCTGAAGGGGAAAGCTCTAGTTGAGATGTAACAGGATAGGAAAGGCTATGAGCATTAAGAATCAAATCCCTTTTTAATTCAGTAGAGGTGTTTCTACCATACAAGACAGACATGAGGATTTCATTCCATGATGCAAATCCAAAGACTCAGAAACTGAATCAAACCTTGAAGCATGCAGAGTCAAGAAGTATGCACAAAACTTTATTGAAGATGTCAGTTACAAAGGATGTCAGGTGGAATGTAGCAAAGGAAAAACATTCTTGGGGAGGCTAAAAAAGCACTAGCGGACATGCAGAAAAGTCAGTGTGCACAGGACAACAGAGGAGGGGGGGAATTCACACTGCTCTGTATCACTTCCTGTGATAGACCTCCAGGCCACAGTTGAGTAGTACATAGTTCACTTCACTTCTTAAATGGACCACACTACCTCACGTGGTATGCCAAAAGGGATTCCTGTTTATTCTGACATGGCTCTTCCACTGAATATCACTGTTACCAATTTAGTATCTTGATTTAACTCAGTGGTCCCCACCCTTGAAAACATGGCAGCCTCAGAGCCTTTCATTATCACACTTTTGGACTGAACAAAAATTCATCTTAAATCCAAAAAGCACAGATTACCACATATTAATGTGAAGCCATGTGCAAGCAGACAGCAGACTCATGATCTAATGTGTATGCAAGTCTTCCAGTTTGCAACCTTGACAACAGTGTTGTAGTTGACAACTACAAGACCCTCAGGAAAGAAAAAGGCTGTTACAACCTCATAAAGACTGCAACCTTTTTCCAAGCCACATCTGAGCCAACACTTTCTTATCAGCAGGATTTGCCTGTGAACCACAGATATAAGTCCTCTTGCTTCAGCTCCAAGATTAGACTTGTGAAAAGTAAATAGTTTCTCACTGTTGGTCACTTGTAGAGGAAGTTATCTCTAAAAACTGGGTTACTGTTGCACAGGAATCCAATCCCCTGGGCTCTTTCACATGGGCCATTCCTCAAAGACTTGGATTTAGAAGGTAAAGTACACAAAGTTTTTAACAGGTCATACAGGTCTGCTCTCACCTCCCTACAGCACAACAGCTCTGAGAGCCAACTTGTCAACACCTGTTAAGATGGGAACCTTGGGTTTAAAATACCAAAGCCTGCCTCATGGCTTAGCAGCTCAGTCTCACCCTCAGTCACAAGTATTCAAGTCATACACTTGTCTCTGCAAGCCAAGCTGCACTTCCAAACAGTTGGGCCTCTTGCATCCACCCAGTCAACGTATAGGCTATTGCAGAAATCACCTGGTTGCCACCCTCCTCTAATTTGCAGTAACAACCTAGTCATAGTCAATTTGTGCCTTTTTGCTCTCTAATAGAAGCATATATATATTTATGTACCTAGTTCCAACTTGCTAGCCCCATTATTCCAGTATTGAAGCAGCCAGATGGCAATATGCTCACCAGCATGACAGCTGAAATATTTTCATTTACATAGGCGTTGGAATAGTCAGGCATGGATTCACCAAAGAGAAATCATGCTCAGCCAACCTGATTGCCTTCTACAATGGGAATACTGCTTAGACAGATGAGGGAAGAGCAGTGGATGCTATCTACCTTAATTTCAGCAAGCCTTGTAACACTCCCATAATACCCTCATAGGCAGATGGGACCTGCAGGATGGATGTGAGGATGGAGCAGTGGATTGAGGTGGCTGAATGACAGGTCTCAGAGGGTCATGATCAGTAGTACAGAGCCCAGTTGGAAGCCTGTAACTAGGGGTATCCCCTAAGGGTTAATACTGGATGCAGGACTGTTTGAGTTCTTCATCAATGACTTGGATGAAGGGGCAGATGCCTTCTCAGCAAGTTTAAATGATGACACAAAGCTGGGATGGCCGACATCCCCGAGTGCTGTGCTGCCCTTCAGATGGACCTTGACAGGAACAAGAGATGGGCAGAGAAGAACTGACTGAAATTCAAAAAAGGCATGTGCAGGTCCAGAACCTGGGAACCTGCATCAGCACAGGCTGAGGGCTGATATGCTGGAATGTAGCTCTGTGGAGCATATGGGGGTCCTGTGCACAAACTGTTCATGAGTCAGCAGTGCCTTTGTGGCCAAGAAGAAATGGATGGAATCCTGGGGTGTACTAGGAAGAGCTTTAACAGCTCTTCAACAGGTCAAGGCAGGTGACCTTGCCCCTCTACAAAGCCCTGCTGAGGCCAAATCAGGAGCACTGTGTCCAGTTCTGGACTTCTTAGGACAAGATAGACACAGCGCTCCTGGAGCAGGTCCAGTGGAGGGCTACACTGATGACTAGGGGACTGAAGAGAAGGTGTCAAGAGGATGGAGCCAGGCTCTTCTTGGCAGTGCTGACCAACAGGCCAAGAAGCAAATGGGCAGAAACCAGAACACAAAGTTCCACCAGAATAAGAGGAAGGACTTCTTTACTGTACAGGTGACTGAGCACTGGAATAGGTTGCCGAGTGAGATTTCACCGTCTCCTTCCCTGGAGATATCAAAAAGCCATCTGGTCACTATCCTGAGTTACGTACTCTAAGGGATGCTGCTTGAACAGAAGTTGGACTAGACGACTTCCAATGGTCCCTTTCAACCTTGACCATCTTGTGATATACATTTAAATAGTTCTCACTTCTTGGATATTTATGGAAGGCTATATAACCCCCTCCTTATCTTTCCTTTCTAGCCCTGATAAAGGCTCCACACTGCAGATTTTCCTAGCTAAAATGTTCCCCAGATCCCACTATCAAGCACTCTAAGCTACTGTGCCAGCTAAAAGGCAAATTTTAAACTATTCCAGCTTATATATCTAGCTTCTTCCACACCCATATTAATATTTTGCCATCTCTGCTCTTAAGCATCTTGTATCTCATCCTAGAACTAAAATTTTTCTTACAGCCTCAAGTATTGATGGCTTAATCACCTACAATCAACCAAAACCTCAGGTCTTTCTCCTCCTCCGTCATTTTATCTACTGAACTCAGTGTAATTAGTCACTAAGTGCACTTTGTACTTAGTACTTGTGTACTTTTGTTAAGTTCTCATTTCTATAGCTCCAGTCACTTTCACAGCAATCCAATTCCTCTGCAATACTTCAATTTTTCTCTGCAATGATGAAGCTAATGTCATATCCTCAGCAAATTTATTCAGTGCACCCTTACCAGCCATTAGTGTAAATAGTATTAATCAACCAGTTCCAGAACTGTTTTTTTAAAGAAGTTCAATGAACTCTTTTCTGACAGAGTCCAGATGTCAATAATGTTGTATTCTTTCCTTTAATCAGGACTTCACCCACTCTTTACCTGATTTTGTTCTAATTCTTTAGAAACTAACCAGATTTATTGTAGCTCCAACACAGGAAGTGCCTTACTAAACCACAGATATGTTAGACTTACAGCAAATTCTTGGCTGACCCTTTAATTAGAAATAAAAACACAAAATTCTCAAGGACAAGTACACAATCTATTGTACTCCACTTCAGTCAAATCACAATGCATTTGATCCCACTTTCTATGGTTTTTATTTTACTTAGCTTCAAAATGTACCCTATAAATTTGTGTACTGAGATTACAATTATGGACTTCCAACATAATACAACCTTATCATTTCCATTTTTAACTAGTGTTTCTTTTGAACATTGAGAGGACTACTTGCTTAGCATCCCATCACGAGTCCATGGAGCCTCAAGTTATGCCTTTTTTCTTCTTTTTTTTTGGTCAGTGTGCAATTCCAGTCTACTCATTTAAATCCTCTATTTGAGGAACAGCTGATATTTCAATTCAATCAATTATATGATTCCTGTAGTACTTGCTTTCAAATGCTTCCATTGTATATGGGAATTAAGACCCAGGGAATTATAACAATCTACATTGTTTGCTACTGACCACAGTTTTCTTTGCCAAATTAGAACAGTGGGGGGATTTCAGCAGTACAGCGTTTTCCTACTGTTTGCTAGACTATCCTCCATATAGTAGTACTCTATGAATTGCTGAACCCTGCATTTAGTATTTGTTTTCCACTGTATTACTGTGCATGGAAACCACACAAATATTTTTCATTTTTCTCCCTCACTTCTCAAGTTAAAGTCAATACACATACCAATCTCAAACCAAGTTTATTAAGCCAAGAACTACTGAGAGGGCATCCACATGTCAGGATTTTTCCATTCTTTAAGGATCTGTCAAGTAGATCTGGAACAGACACCACAGTTGCAAGCTACTTCTACTCTGATAGAGCCTCACTCACCTTTGTTTTCTGGTGTTAGTGCTCCAATGCAAATTATACAGCTCAGTGAGTATCTATACTTTCATGGTGAGATTTACAAGTCACTCTTGACTGTTGCTGGTCTATAAAATGGTGCAGTTGAGAACAGAACACAACAGGTGTCCTGCTCAAGAACAAACCCACCAGTCCATGTGATGTTTACAATTATCTCCAGGAGCATCAATCACTCCAATCCACCAGCAGGAAACTTGCTGAAGCATTTTTGTCAACCCCCCTAATAAATCTCCCACCTATACAGCCACCTTGTTTCATGTTCACATACAAAACATCCTACTTTTGTTGGAATTGTGCATAATTAACATAGTGAGCTAAGAAGATGGATGTTGCAGAAGGGCTGATTGTGCTTTCATAATATACCATGAAAGTGTTCATATTAACTCTTTAATTAGTGAAGTGCCAAGAAGAGACATGCCACTCAGCTTTAGGGTACTGCAAGCACTGGAATGTGGAAGTGTGGAGTAGAAATGTAATGTGGGGTATGTGAAGCCAGGACAGCCAGATCAAGCTTGACTCTGCAGCGTTCAATCAAAGAATCTACCCTCAGGGAGACTTCATTTTCCTGGGTTCTCATCCAAGTTCATCTCATGAACCATAATCAGTAGACTAAATCTTAATCATTCTTCTATACTGAAAATAACTTAGAATATTCTCCAGTTCAAGAAAAGAGCCATTATTCTCAAATAATTCTTCTGCTTAGAAAATACAACTGTTCTTAAAGAAAGCCACTTATCCTGTGTGATAATAATATACTCCTGAGTGATTATAGCTTATTTGTAACAGTACCTTGAAGAACTTCATGTATAAATAAGGCCCTGAGGAAAGATTTTGTTCAAGAGAACGAGAGGGCTGTTTGAAAAGCACTGCCATTCTGTACTACCAAAACTGGTCCAATGTGAATTCCAACCACAGACTACACCAGAAGGCTGTGCTGAATTAGTCACTGTTACAATTGTATATATTTATTCTGATTTAAGCTAGTGGTTCTAAACTGACAATATGACTCTTCTCAAGCACCACATGCCTGATATCATGGCACAACAGATGGAGTCCACATGCATGTGGTACGATCACCAGCAGTGCTGTAAGTTTCTAGCTGCCAGCTTTTCAGTTCCAAGGAACTTCAACATGTGAAGCACAACCCAAAAGAATACCAAGGTACTTTAGTACCAGGAAATAACTGAAGCAGAGAAACCCCTGAAGTGTCCCTGCAGCATAAAAGAAACATGGTTCCAAAAGAATACTTGGACAACACAATGGAGAGAAGGGTTTCAACAAAGTATGATGCAGACACTCCTCAAGAACACTGAAAGCAATATGTGTCACTAACATCATCTGTGTCAGACCACAACTAAATTAACTTGTGTTGAATTGTAAGCTTACAAAGGGGCAGTTACACCCTTCACAGCTCTATACAAATTAAAGAGAACTGAAATGTACGTGTCACACCACTGCGCTTTAGGTGAGGACACCAAGATAACTTAATTAACTGGCTTGCTCATAATCATGGACAAAAATCTTTGCAGTTCACAGAATCTCTTGCTTGAATACTGTAAAAAGTATTTGATAATTCTAGGTCAGCAACTTTCAGTCTGATTGGTGGTCTTCAGGAGGTCCTTGAAAGCTGAGGAAAGCAAGCATATTACTAACTCAAACTTCCTGTCACTGTAAACCTTTAGAAGTCTATAAATCCAGAGAGGCTGAAAGACACTGCACTAGTCATATAAGAAATAAAGCATCCAGAAATCTTAGTAAGACATGGGAAATAACATGAGCTAATGAGATGCACTTCAAACACTCTATGAAGTTTACCATCAGCAAAACAAATACTGATTGTAAGAGACTCTGGTAAACACTGTGGCAGTCCAAAAGAAGTGTTAGGAATTGGGATTTTTGGATCCCTCAAGCACAAGAAAAGCCATGTTATCCCCACCACCCTGAGAACAGAATGGCTAAAGCACTTATATCTCCATGTAGTTGTCTCCATGTAAAGCAAGCACTTACTCAGGTCGGCAAATCACCAGGTCCCCTTTGTTGGTGCCATAGGCCAGTCCCAGGCCTGGCTCAGGCAGCCAGCGAGCTGAGTTTATGCTGACGTGTCTTCTCTGGTCGGCAGGCATCGGGTACAGAACGTTGAAAACTCTCTGGAACAACAGCAGGAGATTACTTGACAGGACAATACAAGGCAGGAGAGCCAAGGAGGCTCAAACAAATTTCCCTGTGGCAGCACAGATGGTCATAGAGACATGTCACTTTACAGGATGTTGTAAGAAATCGCTAAATCAGTAATGAGAGTAAGCAGCTGCTAGAAATGCACATACATGTGCCCTTAAATCTTTAATAGGCTGACTGACACACAGCTGTGAAGCATCCAGCAACCAGAACTGGGTACACTGACAACAATCCATTTAGCCCAAAAATATGACACATGGAAATCACAAAAACAAAGGCATGGGAAATGGAAAAAGCAGTAGTGAGTCAGTTTGGCTACCTAGAATAGACAGGGACAAAACATTTTAGTGTACTGGGCCATTAAAGTATCAGGACTTTGGAAGGGTAGGACTGAAGACTGCATTTACAAGACCAAATCATTAAGAGAAATTCTGCAGAAATTTAGCTAGTAAACTGTCATCACTGCAACTAACACGGACTTTGAATCTGGATTTTCAATGGGATAAATCCAAGAGGAAAGAGACTTTTTCATTAGATTTTCTAGTGGGCAAACAGTCAACCATCATAAAACCTTTCCTCCAGACTCCACAGAAAAGGGGATGGTGGTGAACCAGTAAGCAGAGAAGAGAACGATGGTATGCTGGAACAACAGGATAAATGTCGATGGGAATGCAAATCAACCACTACTGAACTGCTGAAGTACTTGAAGTAAATAATTAGAAACCATTAGGATGGGACTTATCAACTAAATGGGGTCATTTTACTCCATAGCTCTGTTTCCCACTGCATATCTTGTCTGTTTGACAATTTAACTTGAGATGCATGAGTAAGGGATTAGTTAACTATGTGCTGTCCAATGGCTAGTACCTAGAACCTTCATCCTGACCATCCTATATGCACACAGAGTAAGTCAGAGCAAAACAATATAGCTACATTATTTCCCATCACCAGTAACCTCATCCTCCGAGATTTCTCTGTATGGCAGAAGCTGGCCACTCTTTGCCTTGGCTATCACTCAGCAGTTAGTGTATTCAGAGAAGCTCAGCATTTTTGGGCAGAAAGAACAGGTCTTTAGGGGTTTAGGTCTTACCTATCTGTCATGTCAGTCCCATTCCCTTGCCCTGCCTTGCTTACTGGGGCAGAAGGGAGGAAGAGCAAGGGGAGAAACAGAAGGAGGGGGGGAAATCAGATGTACCATGGAGATTAGGGTGCACTCTCAGACGGGAATATTGGATTTGGAGGAGAAGGAAAAAGGGGAGAGGGAGGTGTCTGCCAGAACCAGGAGCATAAGTTCATAAAATAAGTATTCTGAATCTCTCAAGACTGCAAGAGTCTTCCATCATATCCTTCTCTGGCAAGTCAGAAACAGTTTATCTTCTGAGAATGGCTTTGTCACATCTCAGGAAGCCACCACCTTCCTGGGCTAGCAGCAAGCTCTCCCAACTGGCAGGTCAGCTTGCACAGCTGTTGTCCCACATGCTCCATAACCAGCCACACCAAGGTGGGAGACTTGCTGGTCACAGCTGAACTTCACTGCTTTTACTGCTTTAAAGTAAACAGCACCCCATGGAAAATGCTCCTCCAAGGACATGAGTCTGGTTTTGAAAACCTGCAAGTGCTGGCTGAGGGCTGAATCTCAAAGACAAGATAGCTTTAAAATTCTGCTTCAGAATAGTTGCTTCATCATTCCACTCCATTCAATTCTAAACAGCTTGTCACGCTGAAGAGCTCCCCTCCCCTGCTGCTTCCCACTCCCACGCTAATGGGACAACTCCATGCAGTGTTAAGGGTGATGACATCCGTGCGTGTGGTAATTAGTACATAAAAAGAGAAAGCAGCTGTACTGGCATAATCACCACTCGCAGCAGTAACCAGGACCCAGCTAATCAATCTGATGCAGTCATACAGACTGTCTGCTGAAATCGCATCCATTAGCAAGACCCCCTACTCTATACACAGAGTGGAAAAAAAGAATTCAAGTTCCTTCAACATCAGCAGGTCCTTCTCTTCAAAGAAGGTCAGAACTCTGCCAGGAAGCATTATTTGCCATAGATCACAGCTAATTCCTTCTGGATTTTTTTTTGTCTTCTTGTTTCAATTGCTAAATCTTATAACAAGTTACTGAGATACTTCAACCAAAGTAGCCAGCCTGAAAACATACCACAGACTGACCATACCTCCTTGTTGTGCATTGTTCAGGCTGTGTAATTCTGAGCTTCTAGGAAAAATACTCAGGTTACTACAGGAATCCTACTTAAACATAACTCTCCAGCTTCTAGGTCAACTGATAGCTGCCAAATCTCAAACGCTTAAAATTAACGATACAAACACATAAAGTTGATAATTCAACAGTTTCTTTTCATTAGGGCTGGTCCACAGATTAATTGCAGGACACGTGTAACAGCCATGTTGATGGCCAAGGGTTCAGGAATCAGTTTAGAAACACTGTTGTAAAAATACAATGATTGATCTTTAAGGTGCCCACCATACTCTATCAGTTTCCAGAGAGCTTATTTTTAATAGTGTGGCACTTTCGGTTAGGAGGTATCATATTGCACACACGTTATCAGCCCATAATCATCAGCAGCAGTCACACAAAGCTTCCATGCTCTTCACCATAACCAACATCAAACTTGTTCTTAGCATCACTATACTACCAATTCAATAATACATAGCCACACCATTAGATGTGGCAATTCAGCATTTTACAAAGTTGGCAGCTGCCTTTATGTCCAGATGCTCTTCTGAAATAGTTCTGAGTGGTATATTTCTCTAACTACAAACACTGTGAAGTCTGAGGAGTGTGAGCTTCAGAACATACCTATGAAGCTTAAGCCCTAACAGGTAACACAAGTATAGCAAGCACTGTTGTTCTTGCAACAAGAATGACATATAAATATCATTCCAATACACATGACAGGTCCTACTCCTTCCCTTTAGGGCCCCATGATCCAGCCTGAATTACACAGAACAGTTGCTTGACCTGCACTTATGTTTGTAGAAAAACATCTCTCCACATTTTGGCAGGGATTTCAGCAGTCTTCTGTCATTTCAAGGAATCCATGTCTCCTTGAATTCAGGGAATGTCAGGAAGGTAAAAAGTCTTCCTCTAGAAAAACCAAAACTGTCTAGGTAGCTAAAATTCCACACAAAAGGCAACTTGTACCAAGGGAAAGCAATACTCACTAAAGAAACGAGTTGGTTGCTTCCATTCTACATCCCTGTAATCACGAAGTGTGGGGAAAGATTTGGTTGAGCAAATTTTGTCTGCACTTTTCTATTTCCAAAACTGTACTTATCTCTCTGGTGTGCCTTTTCCATCCTCACTCAACAGGAGTGGGCATGTATATCATGCACTTGACTCTCTTTTAAAGCTGCTTTCATCGCTTCATAGCCATAGGAGAAGACAGCTCAAAGAAAGCAGGGCTATAAGGCATGAAGATAAGGAAAAAACAGGCCCTCATGTTATTGAACAAACAAGCTGCATTTGGAGTGCAAAGGCCACTTCAAGCCCACTGCTGCTGCTTCCCCTCCGACTTGTCACTGCTGTCACATCAGTACTGTCACACCTGTCACAGCCACGAACTTAGGTATTTACTTATGGCAGAGCGCCAGGAGAGGCTGCATGACAATCAACAGCCTCAAGGAATCTTTCTCAACGATCTCTTCCTCAATGTCAACCTGACAGGCCCAGGGCACAATACATAACCACAGAGCTAGACAGTTAATTTATACCTGCCCTGGAGGAGTAAGAAAACTTTTTGCTAAAAGTCTCTGCTACATCCTCATTATTCAGCTAGTCCTTCTGTCTTCCCCTCCCATTCTGTACTAGGGAAACTGCTTTTTAATAACATCCTTCAAATTCCACCTTTCCCCCCCATTTCTGGGAAGTGGCAACACTAAAAAGCTGGACAGCACAACTGCCAGGATCCTGTCAATCATCAAAGCAGCAGCAGGCTGCCCCAAGTCTGTGCTCCTGCTGCCAGCTGGCCACGGTGCTGCACCACTCTCCCGATCCAAGCAGAGGCATGGCATCATCTGCACAGCCACCTCTGTGCTCCAGCCCTTCCCACCTCTAAGGAGAGCAATGAAAAGCAGGGGAGTGCTGAACACTACTTGTTTGGCAGAGTGAGACCTTTCTTCTCTCTGGCACTCAAGAAAGTACAAACATGTTTTGAAGCTGAAGAAGAGAAAGTTTTGGCACAAGCAGGTAGGAAAACTCAGCAGGAACTCTTGCTTTTTATCTTTTTTTAATTCAATAGAGACACTTCTGCTCTCAACTAGATGCATCTGCTTTCGAGATGCCAATAAATTTCAAGCCATTACCTTTGCTTAGCCTAAGCAGTAAGCTGGCTATTAGATCAGCCTTGATAAAAACTGCTTGGGAAGGGGGTGCAGCTGTTATCTCCTTTACATGGGGAGATTCTGCCATCCCTGAAGCAGATAAGGTGGGTTTGTAAATCACCAGTCTAAAACATAATTATTAATTTTCAATTGAATTAACACTGCCACCAAAGGCTGACAAACAATGAAAACACAAAGGGAAAGAAGTATCTGATGTGTTAAATGCTATAGAAACCTCTTTGAGGAGTGGTAAAATACACAGTTTTGCAGCTACTCTGAGCTGGTTGCCGAGGAAGAGTTTCAGAAAGGATGATCTCTGCTGGATGAGTATAACTGTAATGGCAGCTAATAATTGTTTTTCTCACCTCCACAGATGCAAAGTTTGTATTAGTAAACAAAGTGCTCTTCATATTGGTACAGATTATACTACCACAATGATTGTAGAGGCTGCACAGCTTTGTCAATACAACTGCAGCTATACCAGAGACTCTGGCCAGCGTAGGTACCTCATACCTCATTTAGCGTTCTGTGGTATGTGAAATATGTCACAGATGCAGCCCTAAAATCACAGCCAACCCACAACACTGTATTAAGTTCACTGAAACTATATCTCCAAGCAAGGCCTACATAACAGTCTGAAACTACTCAAAGAGCATTAAAACAAATGCAGAAAATTATGAACTCTAATTATATTTGCCAGAACAGTGGATAAGATGCAGTGACAGTATGAAGGCATAAGCACAGCAAGTTTGACTTCATTTTTTTTTATTGCAAGAACCTTGTCAAGAGAGCATTTAAATCAATTAATTATTTTTTTGCCTCCTCCCAATACTGTCCTACAACTGAAATGCCAGATAACATTTTTATAATGCCAACGTGTTAACTAGCTTACCTGTGACACCAAGGTATCAGGTAAGTTTCTGTTAAGCATCTACCACTTCACTGAATACACTACATGTCCTTTGCCAGTAAGTCTGCATCACTGATTTATATTATGCAATTAGTTCGTGTTTTTTGAAGGCCCAAAAGTATAATAAGAAAGACATTCTAACCTGATCTTCTTAATAAATAGCACTATATTTTTGCTTAGATTACATTTTTTACTTTGCTGCCTATTAGTGAATTTCACAAAATATGATGAAATTCAGGTTTAAGACTTGCACTGTCACAAACTCCAGAAACCTCTATAGCAAAATTCAAGTCTACTTTGTCTAAAGCAGAGCAAAGCAAAGCAAAACACTCCTTGGGATAACTGACTGACTGCTCAATATATTTATTCATAAGACAGTGTATACCAGCATTTTGAAACACAGCAAGTCTCCCTTTTGTTTGGAAGGAGTCTCTGTGCCTATATGCAGATACAAAGAAAAAGGCATCCATTTTCTATGATGAGATGGGGGAAAAGATTTGCTTTCTTGTTCCCAGTCTCTCCCGATTAGGCAGGTTGGTCTATGCTACCCCTCCCCCACAGCTGATTCCTGCTAACAACATAAACATCTTTCCAATAGATCTTCTCTGTTAAAACGGAAGAAGCGAAAAATAATGCACTTATCTTTTTGGATTTATCAGTCCTATCCTCAAATGGATTTTATCGTCCAGTGCTCAGCACAAATAAAATTTCTTTCAACTCCATTTATCTTCCTCAGATGCAATAGGATTATATATAAAATTTTTCTTCAGTCTTTACCAATATAACAAACTTCTTTCTGCCATTTTCTGCACCTGTTGTCCATGCAGAAAATCCTAGCTTTGCTTTCTGAGCCACAGCAAATTAAATGAGAACTCTTAGTTTTCATTAACAACTGAAACCTTAACTGTGGATAGTTGATCCAATTCCTAAAACAGGCCATCACCAGAAATTCCTGTTAGGTGGATTGAGAAACTTTCTGCAAATGTAAAGGATTGTTGGTTCTTCCTGATCCTGGTTGATCACGTAATTGATTGCTGATATTTCAAATTCAGAAAAGTCTCATTAAAGCACACCTTTTCTTTCTTTAGATGAGCTCTTTGCATTATCAGCTGGTACTTTATTTCACAAGCCCGCCATGCAACTACTACATTTAAAAATAACTAGTGGAAACAGGGTCTTATGAAGAAATGGATCATCTTAGGTAACAAAGCTCTCACTCAGGAAAATAGCACACTTGCAGTGAAGTGGCTCATTATTTTACCACCTGTCTTTCAAAGGCTGTAAATCCAGAGTAATAGCTCCAAAAAACCCCCTTAGGGGACTGATCCAAACCTGGATCTCAACCTGGTTGAATAAGCAAGAAATTGTTAAACAAAACAATTATCCTTTCATTTGCACATGCACATGGTTGGAAAAGATGAAAGGAGAAAAACAGGAATGCCAAAGGAATTGGAGTGACCAAAGATAGATACACGTGTATGTACATTCAGTGCACATGCACAAGCAAACACAACACTGTGAGCAGGACTGTATCCCACTGCAACTCTCTCCTGCAAAAATCACCAACCGCCCTCAATGCTGCACCAATCTAATAGAGATACGGTCATTTCTCTGGCAACAGGAACAGCAACCTTTTTCATTTTTGCCCTTAACTCACACTGCAAACCAAAATCTGTGAATTCCTCATCAAATGTCATGCTGAGACTGTAACAGCAACATCTACAATGTGTTAAAAATCCAATGACAAGAGCAAAGGATTTGCGCACAGCTGCCATTCCACTCTGTTCTCCGTCTGCTGAGCCTCAGTAGAATGGCATACAAGATCAAATGTCAACAATATGTTGATGACAGAGCTACATGCATCCTCATCTAGGTGAAAAGAGGCTGTCATCCAGCTGCCTACATGTCTGGAAAGAATAAATACTGGAGGAAAGAGTTGGTTCAAATTTAATTCAAGTAAGATGGTAGGAAGTAGTACTGAAAAAAGTTCTTATGAAATAGCAGATGGCAATTTCTTCTCAGCCCATGCCCAGTTCAATATAAAATGGTAGTAATTCACTTTGGCTCCCTTCCCCCTAAATGACTTGGGCAAGATGACCGTACATAAATAAGCTCAGATGTGGAACCATGTTTGCCATAATTTCTTAAACCTAGATAAAACTATGCACCAAACTGCACCAAAGCTAACAGCAGCTACTGTGGGGCAAACAGGCTCAAGGCCTTATCTGAAATGTAAGAGCTTTGCTCTCCAAATACTGGACCTCATATTAAACAAAATGTCTTGGCTCTCAGTTCCACGTCCCATGAAGTAAAAACATCCTGAAGAGACGTCATTTGTCTTTTCTTCACACCAGTTTTCTAAAACAGACCTTGGTCCCATGTTTAACCATCACATGAGATATTAACACGGGATTTTATGAAGGGTTCTAATGAGTTTTTAGTTTCCTCTAAGTTCTGTCTTAGCAGACTTCAAGCAGACACAGTTGAATTGGTCAAGACAGCAATATAACTAACTCTTACAACATACCATTCCTGCATATTTCTGCATACATACTCAAATGTGCACATCTGTGCAAGTCTTCATATCATCTGCACCCCTAAGGCTGTGCTGCATTTTCCAGTGATGTTGAATACAGCTCTTTGTTACAGCACCCTACATAAGCAGTGTTTACCAACATGGGTTTTGGATATGATCTGTTTTCCTAAAGATACCTGACAGAATCTGCCTATACCCAGAATATATAACATACTTGGTCTCAACCAGACAATTATGCTCCACTCTATTAAAAAGAAGGATTTCCTTTTCCAGTCAAAAAGGGTTCTGTTTTCATGTCCTCTTCTTAGTATAAATGTGCCTGCAGTGTGTGTGTTTGCATAGCCTTTTGAAAGCCTAAAGAACATCTATGTGGTTTGACCAGCCAAGAGTGAAAAATTTCTTTGGGCAGTAACTGGATATATTATTTGCAGTTCTACTTGGAGTTGTCAGAAGAACACCCTGTTGATCTGAAGATGTCAAATCGTTCTTAAGAGAAGACCCAAGGGACCACACCAACATATTGTTCAACAACACAGCAAGAGGCTGGTACTTTCTTGTACACTATTCTTGCTCTCAGAAATATATTAGTTCACATGAACTCTTCCACTGGAGGTAATGTGTTGCAGTAAGCCTCATACTCTCCTAACCAATTTTATTTTCACATTACCAAGGATTCTGATAACACTAACTGTGCCCCAGTGAAGCAGATGTGCAGGGTGTTTGCTTTCAGGTTGTTGATTATGGCTGCAGGAGCTTGCACAGCTCACGCAGAGAGTCAGTGAGTGACCTTTGCAGGCCACACTGGGTACATTCTACTGACACTTGCAGGAAGCTCAGAACTCGACAGCACTGAGGAAAACTGTGCATCTTTTCACATATTCTGTGCATTGTACTCACTAAGAGTTAATATGCTGGAACAAAAAATCCTTGGCTTTGTGCTAAAACTCTGCAAGTCTTTCTGTTTCAGGCCCTTCTTCCTGTGGTATTTGGAATTCTCCATCTGTTTACAATGGAAATGTACACATACTCCATCCAGACCAATTGACTGACCACTTCATTGGAATGTTTCCCAAATAGCAGTCTTGTCAAGAACTAATTCTGGATCTCCACAGCCTGAATTTTTTCCACATCCAATATAAGTGAAGCCATCCACATCCCCATTTGAGATGGGGATTGCTTAAGTCACTTTATCCCTGCAAATTGTATGATTTGCTCTTCAGCTTCATGTCAATCAAAATTTTTATCACTTACTTCACTTTTTGTATCCTCAACTTAAAAGCTACTTTCAAGGTTTTCTTTTAATTTGGATTCCAGTAAGAATGTTTTGCTGATATTTCAGTTATCTTCTTCTGGGTAGAATGAAAAACATTAAACATTGCAAGGGCATCAGCATTTGTGAAAGCCAGAAACAAAAGTACCTTCTGGCTGCCTTTCTCACTAGTACCCACTGCTATCAGACCCAGGGCAATATGATCCTCACTCTTCCCATGTTTCTAAGGACCTTCAGGTCCAAAAAAAGATTCTAATTTCATGTTCTTCTTAGTCCACTAACATCCATATATGCTTGGAAGCATATGGAATTCAAAAATCACCCTAAACCGAACAGCTTGAAAACAGACACGCTTTATTTAGAGACAAATTTCACCTATGTTTTCAAAACAGGCTACAAAACCTATCCTTACTCCACATTTGGAGTCCTGTCTCCAAGCTTTCTATCTCTGAAACTCAAATTGCAGACAATTCCCAGCAACACTGCTATCTGTACTACCCCCAAGTTAGGTATCTGCTAAAAGCAATTCCTTCCCTGCACTCTCCAGCTACAGATACATTTCAGAGATTTGCAAAAAAATCCCCCAAGAACACAAGCAACAAACACTTGATGTTCATGCATACCCCTCCTGTTAGAAATCAATACTACTAGAGAGCTTTTGTTTTTCAGATTGAAGTTTAAAAATTGTTCTTTAGCAAAGCCAGGTTTCCATGTGAAATGCTAATCAGGCAAATCTGAAGGGAGTGAACAGAAAAAAGCATGAACCTAGCTCACAACCACCCCATTTGATGACAATTCATTACTTTATTTCTGAACAAGATTCGTAACCGTCAGATCATGACAGCCCTGACCTGTTGTGAACTCTACCCAATCTCTCTGAAATACTAAGATGTATACAGACAAGGTATATTATATATATATAACACATATATAATATATATTTTA
>VXBI01001409.1:657438-673130 GCA_013397375.1 Toxostoma redivivum | reverse complement strand
TTTTTTTTTTTTTTGCTTTAAAGAGGCTGAACCCCTTTTAGAAAGGGGGGAAATATTGTCACCATGCAACTCTTCTCTGCTACAGCAGCAGAGCTAGTAGTTTAATACCTTGATTTATAACAGTATTGTAATCTAAATAGGAAGCAGGTGGAGTTACAACTGGTTACGGTACTTTGGATATTAATGGCTTGGCTTGGCAGTGGAATTCTAAAGCTGTATATACTTTTGCTGTTTTAATTATGCATTCATTAAAAGCTTTTATACCCAACAGAATAAAGTAAATATTGTTTGATCTCCGTAGTGTGCTCCCAGACTGTAGATTTGCACAGCAGGGTTTTGATAATCTGAATAAATTGTATTTCCCCAAGGAGTTTATCTTTCAAATAAGGTCATAAAGAAATGCATTCTTTCCCCTTAGTTCTCCTTGTGCTTTTTCTGCTATTTATAACACGGAGCAGAGGAATAGAAGTATATTGTAGTCTGCTGTGTACTTGGTTATGATTAACTCTAATTTATCAATCTGTTACATCCTTTTCTGTGGCTTGTGCAAGGCAATTATTCTTTAAAGTACGAACAAACAAAGATGGTTTTGGAAGCAATTTAAACACAATGTTTTTATCTATTTTTCCTGTTTGACAATTTATCATATCTCTATATTAAAATACACCTCTGTATCAAAATATTCACACTGTCACATAATTTATTTTGAATATTTAATATTGTGATCTTTCAGATTATGTTTGTTTGGAGAACGTATTTTATGAGGCTTTTAAATATCAGCTCATTGTTGAATTGGTTTGGCATCTAAAGGTTGATACTACTGAATCAGAAGATCCTTAGTGTGGAATAATAGATTCCCTTGCTTCAGTAGAGGCACAGACACTAAGTAGGATGCATAGGATTTAAAGTGGTTTCTTATTTTAGAAGTAGACACTGATGAATAATTTGACAATTTACTAAATTGTTTTGAGTTTACTGTGAGATTTCAGAACTATTTCAACTTAGTTTTAAGTGCTATATCTATAACTTTTTGCATATTTTCTTAGCCTGAATGTGCTTCGGCAGCATAACATACAAGAAGAAGAACATACTAGAAGAACATATTAGAAGAGATAGGATCACTACCTTCACCTCTTGGTGACAGTTCTGCTTGTGTTCATATTTCATCCTTCAGTTCAAAAAAGATAAGTGGCATATACATAAAAGTTTATGAAAAAAGGGGTTAAAAGTTTCAAAAATTTACATAAGCCTGGTTTGTACTGCATGTTTTCAAAGAACATGTACTGCAATACAGTACTACAAGAAAGTCACACGCTACTTCAAAATTTTGTAGTTGCTCAGTTGAGGCGATATAATAAAATCTGTGGAAAGCAGAGACAGCCAGTACTCTTACTCACGACCACACCTAAATTTCCTGTATAGTAAACTATTTCACCATTAACTAAAGTTTTAAATTCAATTAAGGTTTTAGCGTGAAAAATCTGTTCAAATTAGGCTGAGCTGACAGTGATTACTTTGATCCTTCCTGTAGGACTTTTTTCAAGCTAGAAGATAAGGTGCATTTTTCTTGCAACTAACTTACATACTTAATTTTAGTCTATTTTTGAAAGTTTTACCACTTATAAGAGCAAAGTTATGTGATCTGGGGTATACATTGAGCAATCTCAGTGTGACATTTTTGCCCTCTAGGATCAAAACTGAGACAGTAGTGTATAGTGCTGTATAATCTTAATTTATAAAACCTAATGCAGTATTTGCCTATTTGTGAAATACAAACCTGTACATCAACTCTAACCTTAAAAAAATCAGAAACAAACATTAGTGATTCCAGGCCAAGGCCAGTTTTAATAAAACACACTTTCAGTATTCATTAAGAGGTAGACTGTAAATTCAGCAGGTAACTAACACATTATGTAGGAAGCACCAAAAATCATCTGAAACGTAGCAATGAAAATAAGTAAACACATAAGCTCTATAATAAATAAATAAATAACCACACATAAATAAGCATCTGAAATAAGTTATTACATACAGTATAAAAAACTGGTGAGATTTTATTTATACATCCATATACATTTGGCCTCTTCAACTGCAAGACAGCTTTCATAAAAACAACTTCAATTGCTGCTGATTTGAGAGGATAGGGGAGTTTGGAGATCATGAAAAATAGCCAAACCTAAAATGAAAGCTTACCACAGTTTCATTCAGATTTCACTGAATATGGGAAGATTTTTCAGGGGTAGATTGCATTTGTGTGTCTCATTACTGGTTCTCTCAAATAAGGATTCTATTATGTTATCTCCAGTATTTTCCTCCTCTGAAGTCTGCTAAAAGCCACCTCTACCTCTCAACTGACACTTAGTATGGTTTGATCAGGCATGTATTTTAGTGGGACTGTTGATCCTCAGCTCACAGTACTTGATTATTTATTTATTTATGTCCCTAGACATACCCATTGACCACAAAAGAGCTCAATAAATACATGCTGAGCTCTTCTAAATTTCTTTCTGGCACTTGAGATTTATTCAGTCATTGAGCTCTTTGAAAAGATAGTTTTCTGAACCAGGGACAATAAACTGTGGTTGTTGCCTGTCAAATACTGTCATGTTTGCTTTGATTAGGCTCCTCTGTGTTGTTGCCACCATTGCATGGCCATCACAGGAGTGGGGTTGTGAGGTGCCATCTATGATCTGAAGATACTAAATCACCAAGCAAGCACACAGACCAGATACTTCTCATGTAAAATTCATTCTTTTCTTTTTCTTTCTGCAACTGCAGATTTATCCTTACCTCCTCTGTGCTAGTATGAGGAGGAGCTGACACTAGAATAGCTGTGGCTTTTGGGATGATGGCTGTTAGTGCTTGTTCTGACAAGGTAAAGAACGTACCTTTGTTCTTCCAAGAAAACCGTGGGAAACTCTTACAGAGAAGTCTAAGTAGATAAAGAATAGGATTTATCTTTAGTGTACAACTCTGCTAGGGAAGGTGCACTATTCAGACTGGGACATTATGCAACAAGCAGGAACCTCCACAGGAATTTGATTCTATTTCCTCCAGTACTGACTCCTCTAAGCAGGTTAAAAAATTCTTTCTCCACTCTCCATTGCATATGCATAAACAGCTCCACAGTCACTGGGACAGGCACCCAATTCACACGTTCAAGATGTAGTCCATAAAACATTCCAAAAAAACCCCTCTTCGCACTTTCCCATCTTCCCTGTTGCTCTGCTCTATCTGCCAGCCGTGCAGCTCATTTGACATTTACAAGATTTCTTGTCAGTTTCATTTGGTGCTGCCATTCCATCCAGCAGAGCAGTGAAAGTGAAATTGACTTAATTTAGTCTGTTTCTCTTCCTTGCTCCAGTCCCCGTGTTAACTCACCAGCAAAGTGAGACTGACGAGGCTCCTTGTCATTCTCACACATGGGGCTGGTCAAGGAGAAGGCTGCTGATAGGGAGCAGTGCGGTAAATTGGAAGATGAAAAGCAGGATTGCAGAGGAGAGAGGAAGAGAGGTGTGAGCATGCAGCAAGAACAGAGAAAACGGGTAAACATGATCATTTCCAAGGTGCCCTGGGTACTTTTGTCTAATAGAGGTGGATTCTTGGCCTATTCCCTGAAGGGAGCAGTGTAGTCTAGAACAGCAGTAGTTAGTTGTCTAGATACTAATTTATGAAGGATGCCAAGTTGAAAACACTAGCCCATAAATATCAGTCATCTGTTAGCAGGGTGGACAAAGCTTCCTGCCTTGAGCTGCTATAGCTTTTGTCTCGTCACATTTTCAGATGCAAGAAGAGGGAGGAGGAGTGGTAGGCCAACATCCACTATATGTTGATGCCAGTGAATAGAGAGAAGAAAAAAAGGTTCATTTGTTCATTGAAGGAAAATTAATACATAATAAAATGTAGTTCAGCATCTTGTATTTTGTGAGGTTTCATAGAACGAAAAGTTGTGCTACACAGGTGCTCTAGTTCAATCAAAACAGTAAATAATGAACAAACAATTGCTTTGTGACAAGCCATTGTAGTTAAAAAAATACATTTTTTAAATCCACTTGTTAGCTCTTGTGAGCTCTTGACTTACAGTGTAAATCATGCTGGTTTATTATATTATGTACTAATCCATATTTCTTACAGATGCTTTATGCATATATAACCTTAGGAGCTGCAATATAAATTAGTACTATCATATATATTTGCATATGCAATGGTAACACATATGCATTTTGAATGAGGCTGTGTTAATTAACTTCAAGTTATATTGCCTTCCTTCCAGAGCTCCAAAAGAATAACCTTTTTTCATTATCTGAGACCTGTAGATTTTTTTTACTCTCTGTTTCATGTTTGGGATATTTTTGTGACACGCGTTTTGTTTGTTTCGTCCATTTAGGAATTAAATAGTTTTAATTACTTGGACCTGTACAAGCTTGCGGATCTTTTCAACCTCACATTATTGGAGAATGCAGTCATTGGCTTCTTAGTAAAACATCTCTCTGAGCTATTGAAGAGTCATCCTGAAGAAGTTCTGGCACTCCCATACTGTCTTCTTCGAGAGGTTTTTAAAAGCGATAGACTCACTTCACTCAGCGAAGAGCAAATCTGGCAGGTAAGGAGATTGGTGAACAACCAGAATGTGTGACACTCTATAAACCATAGCAGTAATCTGTTGTTTTGAAACCCTGGAGCAATCTCGAGGGAGAATAAGCACTTGAGCAAAAACTGTGAATAACAACTGAGGGAAGTTTCTAAATGAAATTCTAAAAATGTTGTGTTGTGTTAATGCAATTACTTTGTTTGAAAGAGCAATTTGTCATGCTGTTTAACTTCTGCTACTTATATACAACCAGAGATTCTCCTCCAGATCCAACTTCTTTGGTGGGAAGAGATGGCTGATGCATGCAACTCAATTACAATTGCCTCTGATGAGGCTAGTGCCATGAGTCTGGTGGCAAACTTGCCTCTGCATTCTCTCTCCTTCACTTCAGACAAATTTAGCTGTATAACTTCAATAGTCATTGAAATTGGTTGGGCCAGCACAGCTGACTTTGCCTGAAGCAAATGAGAGAATCATCATAAAGGCAGCTCTGATCCAAGACAAGTAGAGGCTTCAATGGAAGGTTTGTGGCAAGAAGTCTGAGATCACTTGCTTTAATAAAGCTGGATCTAGAAAAGGACCAGGTTGCTAGCCACAAAGTATTAACAAGATAAAAGCATTGTGTTGTGACCTTTAGTGTGTATGGGCTGAGAGAAAAGCTAATGTGAGAAAAACACATAGCCTATTAAGAGAATGCAAAAACTAAACCAAAATCTGTCCTTGGAATTTTTCCCATCATATGTCTGTAAAAATTCACTATGGAGTAGAAGGAAATCTCTGTAATATTGATTACCCAAAGGTGTTTTTCTGTTTGTTTTTTGCTGTCATGTTTTAGAGATGAAAGTATTTCAGTGTATTTCAAGGTAGAAGGAAACTTGCTGAAAACCAACTTGTGCATTCCTTTTAGGAAGTGGATTATATTGGCCCAGCAGAGGAGTTCTCTGTGATTTAGAAAACTGATTTATTTTTCAACTCCTATTATTTATCTATTTATCTTTTGGATTATTCTAAGAAAATAACTATGTTTAGATGCCATCAGTTTCTCAAAGTGCAAAGTGTATATTCATCAGTGGGATGCTTCATGTTCTGTGGATGAATAATGTCATGCAGGATAAAATATTTGTTCTTAAAAAATCAAAAATGTCAGGTTAAGTTCTTCAAATCACAAAACCAGTATGAAGATGTAACATAACCCTTCAGTATTGTAGCAGACATATTTGTTTTTGAAAATTTTGAGACTTTAGCTTATGGAGTATGTTACAAAGATGATATTTTCTGCAAATACCAAAATGAAATTTGGCGTTTTCCTGTCCTATTCTCTGAAGGATGCTTGTACAACAGAACAGTACAATACACTACACATGATGATGGGTTGTGTTTGGTTTAGGTTTTTAAGGCACACTACTCTGAGTCTTAGCCCATATTCCCTTTATCAGAAGAAAGTTTATAAGTACAAGTTTATGCATGGGGCATGGATGATTGGCTGACTGGGTTTCATCATCATTTCTCTGCAGGACCAGTGGAATCCCCTAGCTACATGCTTGTGTATACTTTTGCTAGAAGAGTTTCTGTGGGAAGCCATACAAGTATAACTTATACTCACTCAGTAATATGCCCTCTGTAACCTGCTGTAATGATGTTTGGGAAGTGGGAGTTTTAGTTAGTGTCTAACTGTCCTGTTCTGCAAGAAAGACTCGGACTCAGAAGTAATTTTCTTAATTGTGTGCACTCCAGTCAATGAACATTTCATGAGGCAAATATGACAAAGCCTCTGTTTCTGTTGCAGGGTCATACTGGGGAGAGATAGGTAATATGCTGCTTTCTGAGTGACAACAAACTCCACACTGTCCATTTAAGTGTTATCATAATTGCCTCTCTAAAGGTTACTAATGCTGTTCTGAAGAATTTTTTTAAACTAGTTTTCTGCTGCAGGCAAAATGTGCATGCATCTTTTTAATTCAGTTTGTGAAACTAGGAATAAATATGTATTTATAAATATTCCAGGTCCCCAGAATGGATTAAAAGACACATATAAATATTTACCAATTTGGGCATTCAGAAGGCAATAAGAAACTGGTTGCTTGCTTTATCTTAGTAAATAAGTAATTCCCTCATAGTCAACTCAATAGAAGAAAATCAAATCAGACCAGCTATATTGCCTAAAGTGTAGTTAAGTTCATCATTTTTGCTAAGGTTGTAGTGGTAATGCAATATACCATGGAAGAATCTAATATTCAGCCCAGGGTGAAGATTGGGTATGCCAGAGGATTAGTGTCAGGGTGCTTTATAGAAGTGAAACTTGATGGACAGGCTGGAGACAGATCTACAGAATCTCATTAAATTGCTGAATTGTTCATTACTGAGCACTCTCACTGTAATAAAGTGCTCATTGACTTTGACAAATCCCCATCCCATGTCTTAAGGAAGAACAGCAAAGCAAGAGGTGTTGGGGAAGCTTGAGGAAATTGGTGCAAAGTGGGGCAGATAATAGAAAAGCTGGTGGGGGGATGCTACCATTTGATTTATCTGTCTTACCTGTGACTGGTGTGGCCTCTGCACGCACACATGGCTGTGGGTCACAGCAATATGAATTCAGCATGTCCCCAAGGCACCTTTGCTAGTAGGGCTGCTGTGAAGCCCTAAGCACAAATTAAAGCTTCCCTCAGAGAACCTGTGGAAAGGGTGCCACTTACAGAGCACAGTTTTTTACACCAGTTTGAATTCCCAATGTCCACTGGGTGATCTGATCCTAGTGAACATAAAGATTAAGGTGGTTATTTTAATGCATCAAAATGTGTACATGGAGTGATGTTTGAATATGATTTAAACTGAAGAGACTGCAGCTCCTACCTGCTGTACTTTGAATTTTTCTAGGCTGCCAATTCACTATTGGCTGGTTCTAGTGAGTATGGTGAAATATAACTGGGAACAAACCAAATCTGAGAAAGTTAAATGGTAATATTAGCAGCAGTGTGCTAGAATATGGATTAATGCCAACTGCTACAGAAATTCCTGCTGATTTTTCAGACTCTTTGGTTTGATGTGGCTTATTTTAAGTAGAGACAATAGACAAAGACTATAGTGATATATTTCGTAAAACAAAATTTAAAAAGCCCACCAGAAAGCCTGTGTATGCTGTGAAATTTTATGAGCCTCCTCCATCAGGTCTTTCTTAGGTAAGCTAAGCTAGTAATTATGATTATTAGTTGACATAAGATTTGTTTTCATGTTGATTTTTGCATTTTATTAGCATGTGAGATTATGAAAATTTTTTTGTATGTAAGAAATTTTTGATTTGTCAGCATAAAAATGTGTAAAGTTAAGTCAGTGACAAGGAAAAAAGGATTAAATTTACAAAAATGAAGAAAACAAAGGAAAGAATCATGAAGAAGATGGAGGAAAAGAAACTGTTTTTTCTGGTTTGCTCTTCTTCATCATGACCTGTGAAATACCCTTCTTTTTCCACAGGAAGCAGTTGTGACAAAGACATAAATATCTAGTTTATTGTGAAATGAAAAGTGAATCTTTTCATAATTGACCATTACAGGAAAGATTCATTGGCTGTACTTCAAGGAAGCAGGTGAATTCTTTGCCTTGATAATTGAAAAAGTAAAGAACCTGGTAAGATGGAACATGTTGCCAGAGTATGTACTATAGCAGTAGAGGGCTTGTGGTTGGAACCTTAGCAGGTAGAAAGCAAGACAAAGATTTAGGTAAAAAACTAATGTTAGCTTTATTTATGATATAATTATGAGTTATGTTTCTTATTAGAAACTTCAGTGTCATAAGGCTTAAATATTCATATTTCAAACATCATACTAGTAGTTCCAGAGAGGAATATTTATTGGGTTATTCTGTCTCCCTGCAGTCAAATGGCTCTGTCTTAAATACTGCACTTGATCCAAGGTGGACACTAAAATCATATTTGGAAAAAAATCTTAATGTGAGATCAGTATAGATTAGTTTCTTCCATCTCTGCCACTGTTTAAGTAGGTAGTTGAAGGACACATAAAATTTTTAAACAGATAACAATAAAAGCAGATCAATTTTAGTATTTGTCAGTATTTCTTCAAAAGCAATGGTTAGAAGTTCTCCTTTAGTTTTCTTTTGTTTCTTTCTTTTCTTTCTTTTTTTTTTCTTTTGCCAACCAACTTGGTTTCTTGGTAATCAACTGATAAGCAAGCAGTCTAGGAAAAACTGGTAGCTAAAACTGCATGAGTGGTTTATTCAGCTAGAACATATGCAAATGTGTTGTGCCTTTTCCAGGGCAAGTCTCCTCAGACATTTCAGCCCTGTTAAATTCCTTGTATGTAACTTCTGAACTTGTGTTCATGAAGTACATGTTCCGTGTGTGAAAGTGTAACACTAGTTATTCCTTTTATCCCTGTGAATGGGCAAAAACAGTGTTTGGTCTCTGTATTAGAGAAATGTCTTTGCTTGAATGAAAACAAAAATAAAGAACCAGAAGACTGCAGTGCTACACATCAATATGAGCTTTAATGTGTCTTTTATAAAAAAAATAGGTGTACAAATCCAGTTTTCTTATTGCAGTCCCGTTTATCCTCATCTGTGCCCTATTTTAACAGCCTTTTCTCACACTTGAGCTCCATTTTGAATTTCCTAATGGCATTTGTGGAGGCCCAAAATTATTCTTAAGCAGAAATCCCACAGTTCAATGCTGTAGAAAATTTTGTGGTGTACACATTGTAGCAGCCTGCTATGATGGAACAGTTCTGTGCTGATGACAGATCCAAAGACATCTTCCATAGATCTCCAATGATGTACACATTTACCTATGCAGAACAGCAGTTTCTAAAGCGGGTTGTCATGTTTTGGTACAAGCTTGCCACTCCTGCAGGCAGTACTTGATTTTTTTTCTGTCAGTCTTTTGGTATTGCAGAGCATTTTTCATATGGAGAGAGCAAAAGTCGTTTTTCTCAGGGGTATATATATATATATATTTTTAAATGAAATGTGGCCTAAGTGCCTTGCTAAATGTGAACTTAAGTTTTATTGCCAAACAAGTAGCAACATAAAATATATGTGAAGGAAAGCATCTCAGTAATCAATGTTGTGTTTAAGCAGTATATTAGCCTTTCACTATTCAAGAAATAGCTTAAGTGCTCTCTTGGGCAATAAGTGAAATAATGTCTACTCTAATGCTTGTTCCTAGTAAGTATTTACCCTAAGCAAAAAAGTACCTCTCTAAAATGTGGCTGGTCAGCCTCTCATCAAGAAAGGCATAGAAGAGAAAAAAGGGGCTTGATGCCTATCAAGGCTGAAGTGAATTGGTGAGGCTAAATGAGAAAATTAACATATTTCCCATGCATATTTTGCTATGCTTTTACCTCCTTTTTTTGTACCATTTTCATGAAAGTCTATGTAAAAGTGCCAGAGAGCCACCTGTGAATGCCAGTATCCAGTGTACTATATCTGTGATGGTTGCACTGTGTGTATCACAAATAGCTGCAAGCAAAATCACACAGTTATCCTCAAATAAAAGTAGTATAGAAACATAACCTGTGATAGACTGCAGGTTTCCTTTTCCTTAGTCTAATTCTCACAATTGTGGGTATCTCACCTGAATTGACTCTGTGCAATGGTGTATTCCTTTCAATCTCTCCAGGCTGGGTGGGATTAATTTTTACAAGTACAGGCATGTGCTGTATTCTTGGTAGGACATCCATTATAGGTAGGCCAGGCTGGTGGTTGTGGCCCAAGATCTACAAGGGGGTTGGTGTCCTCTGGAACTGCAGGCTAGCCGGGCTTCATGCAGGGTGCAGAGGGTCAAGCAGTGCATGTAGGCAGCAGAAACTCACACTGTTCACCTGGTGTGCTCAGCTCACACACTACTTTCCTGATATAATTTCTGTATCATTCGTAATAGTAATGGCATTTTGGCTTACAGGGAAAATGAATGCCATCCCTGTTGGCACTGTTCCCTTATTTTATTTTATTTCCCCTTTGTCTGCTTTGGCTTAATTCAAATGGACTCTTAATCTTGTCCTTTACAGTAATATCTTGTGAACTTTATGTATGCATCTGTTCTGAACTTTTAAAAGTTTCCGACTCCTGTTTTTTGAATGTTAGCTAATATTTTTACTGTTATTTTTCAAGTATAACAGTATAGAAAGCTATTTTCAGTATTAAAACTATGTTAGAAGTAACTGTGTGTTCTAATTTTCTTTTTGATATGTGTCAGTTCCAGTCAGAAAACTTGATTATTTTGCTGCTATTGTTGTGAGCATTGGAGAATTACTGGAGAGCATTACTTTTGTCTTGCTGTCCTACAGTAATATTGCCTCAATTTATTTATCCCAGATTACCTTCAGAAGTGCATAGAGCATCACACCAGTATTTAGGAAGGCTGCTGTGCTCATAGCTCTTGAATTTAGGTCACTTCTTCAGCTAAGCAGTGGATGTGCATTTTGATTTAGAAAGCCAGAAAAAGACAGCAAGGCGTCCACACAGCAAGACTTCTTCTATGTTACTGCATTCTATGTTTGAATTTGTCTACTGTGGGGGGATTTGTATTGACTATTGCACTCCTTGTGACTCAGATCTGTTGAAGATTATCTGAAGTATAATTGTATAAACATACAGAAATATATGGTTATATTAAAAAAAAAGTTGCTGAAGCTGTTTTGAAAGCCACGTGTGGTTGAAAAAAATAGATCAATTTTTAAGTTAAAGAAAACAACATAAAGTCTAAAATCCTTAGAATACCATGGAGGATCAAATATGGCAGTCTGTTGTTACTATCTTAGTTAATGCTTTCCATTCAGAGATATAAATGTTAGTAATATTTACTCTTTCAAAATCTTACCAAAGCTGTTTAACACTGTTTCCAGTGTAAGCCTGTGGAAAATTATAGGAAATTAGAAACTCTTCTGAGAATTCCCAGCTCTGTATTTCAACAAATTTTTCTTTGGGAGCTGATAGAAGCATTGCTTTTATTTGTAACCATAAAGCCAGAGAAGATAGTGGAAGAAAATTGAATTCCATGTTTCCTGAAGCCATGCACATGGTCATCAATGTGTTAAGATAGCTAGAATCTAGTTCTGGGGGTAAGCAGCCAAAGTGTGCTGATTGAGATGTAGTGAAGTCACACTCGTGTGTCTAGACCTGCTGACAAGTGTGTTGGTTCAGCACGAGATCTGCTGAGATTTCATTAGCTGAAATTGGTTACAAGTGAAGCATTAGTTGCCGTGTGCTATCACTCCCACCCCGGGATCAGGACACTGGTGGCTCCAGGCAGATGAGGAGGCAAGGAGATGGAAAAGCAATGTCATCCTGCATAGCCTTTCTAACTCCAACTGGGACACCCTTGGCAGCTTCCAGATGTGCAAGAGAGCTGCAGAGCTGGGGGTTTCCTTGCCTTGTGACAAAGGGTTCGTTTTACTCCTTTGATCACTTCGGGCTCCCTCATGCCAGGGAGAAATGGAAGAAATTACAATAAATACACTTGTCAAAAAGATCTTACGAAGCTTTCCTGTGAAGTGGCTTCCAAGCTAGAGGTCTATGTGGGATAGTAATGACAGATCGAAAGATCACAGTCTCTGAAGTGAAAATCTGTGCTGAAGAGCTTTCAAAGTGCTCCTTTGGGGTGGAGCCTATTTTAATGTTTGAGTGAAACTGTATAGGTCGCAATTTTACAAGATTTATCTTCTAGCAGTTACAGGTGTTTCAGTTTGCTTCAGATATTATTTAGTAGGTTTATATAATAAATTTATGTTTGTTTTAATCTTGTAGTGGGGAAGATCTGACATTCCCAATTCATCAGATACGTTTGGGATCTCAAATGCAATTACAAATGTGGTTCTAAGTGTTTAAGTCACTTTTTGAAAGAAATAGCTTTCTTAGAACAATTAGATGATTTTGAAAAGTTAATGCAGGACTCATTTGTTTAAGCAGTGAGTTAATCTGAAGCCCATCATGTGGGAATTAAATTAAAGTCAATAAAACTGACTGAGACCGTAGGGGTTGTTCAGCCTGGAGAAGGCCTTAGGAAGACCTTATAGCAGCTTTTTCAGTATCTAAGAGGGCACACAAGAAAGATGGAGAGGGATACTTCTCAAGGGCATGTAGTGATACAACAGGGAAATGGCTTTAAACTGAAAAAGTTTAGGTTTGGGTCGGATATACAGAAGAAATTCTTAATCGTGAAAGAGGTGAGGCACTGACAGAGGTTTCCCAGAGAAGCTGTCAATGCCCCATCCCTGGCAGTGTTCAAGGTGAGGGTTGGATGGAGCTTTGAGCATCCTGGTCTAATGGACACAGTCCATGACAGGGGGCTGGAACTAGGTGATCTTTAAGGTCCCATCCAACCCAAACTGTTCTATGATTTTGGTTGGAAAATTTGATGTCTGTGGTTTTGTAGTTACACAGTGTGTTGAACACATGCATATTTATAAACCAGCTTTGAAGTACGTTTTTGTGTGGGACCAAAGATATTAATGACATACAAGTCCTGTATGGCTGTTGTAAAGATTATTATAGAAAATGATACATTTTTTGTGATTTGTTGGATTTGCCTATTAAATCCCTAGAAAATTATACCCTAACAATAAGGAAGAAAGGAATAGGAATCCTTTTACATTCAAGAACCATTTAGACTAATTTTCACAGAGCTGAATTGCATTTTTATAGAATTTTGTCAATTTTGTGCCTATTTCATTTTCTAACAATTTTTTACTGATGAAAGCTCGTAGATTCTTGTCTCTGTAGTGAACTGCTACACTTCTAAAATATATTTCAGAAGGAAAAATAACAAGAGAGGAATAGCAATAAAAACAGTGTGTGTCAGATGGCAAAAATTGTCTTTTCCACTTATTAATTACATACCGGCAACTTACTTTAGTGCTAAATGTGGCTTTGTAAAGTTTCAATACATTTGATGTCAGCCTGAATGTTTTCTCTAAAAATAAAAATAAGCAATTCTAGATTTTGAAATGAAGGCTGCTGGAGGCAGGTCCTTTTCCACCTCCCATGTTCTCTGTCCTTACCCTATTTCAGGAAAGATAAATGGTATCATAAACCCTAATCTCCTTAAACTGAAATCAAATCACAGTTAAGAGCCCTAGTTAAACAGCTGTGTTTATAAAGAGATAAGCTTCTGTTCTTTGCAGAAAAACTTATCAGATATAAAGCACCTAGCAATGTTAGTTCTACCATCACAACAAATGATGGAGGATCCAAACTTGAGCTTTTTGTGATGCATTTGTAAAGAAATGGCAAGAAGTTTTTATCTCAGAGCTTCTTGCCATTTGATCCAGTTATTAGAGAGGCAGGTTTTATGGATCTATGAAGCTACTTTTAGGAATGTTGATGTGACAATGCAGAGTGACACAGAGTCCCCAGGCAGTGCAAAGGAGAGCCACTTCATTGCAAAAACCCGACCTTTTTAAGCAATTAGCACGTTATCTGCTATATAGCTTTAATTCACAGCAGACATAATTCAACCAACCACCATACACTATGATGTGAACACGTGATGGTTACAGAACTTGTTTTTCTACCTCTAATTCAGTGGAGTCACTTTCCTGTAGTCCTTTTTGCTTAGCCAAAGTAGCAGGTCTGAGCCATGGCTTTACAAAGCCTTCCCTTTGTAAGGTTTTACCTATATGCCACAAATTCATAATGAGATTTCTTTGTAATTTCTAACTCTCTGTGGCTGGACTTGTTTCAAAGGAAAATGTTGAGATTTTATCTCTGGAAAAAGTGAGGTTGATTCTTTGGATGCCATATTTTGGATTTGTTTTTATTGCCTTGCTTTGCTCTGGTTTTGTTGGCTTTGCATTGTCACCCTCTATACTCCTTTTTGATGATCTTGTTAAAACAAAATTTGCTTTGATTGCAAGAGTAAGTAGAGCCTTTCCAATGTGATCATTCCCAGCTCATTTATTTTATGTGTGTAGACTTCCAGGTGTGACAGCCGTTGCAGTGCACAGGAAAACAGAGTGGCTGTGAGTATGGGGTAGCTGTAAAGTCTGTTGCAATAGGAGCTGCACACAAGCTCATACAGCTTCTAAACACACACTTGTACATGTGGAGTGTCATTGAGAGAGGTTGCACAGGGCCTTGTTTGCCCCTTCTATCACAGTGGAAGAACCAGTTAGGTGTGAGAAGCACATTCCTAAATCTGCCTTGGTAGAGAAGCTCTAAGTGACTGTAGAGGAAACTCCTCCCTAGTTTCAGGACCTGATTGCACAAGAGAGACTTCTCTGGAAGCACACTATGGGACAGTTTTCTTTTTGCTGCTCCAAGGTTAGAGAGGGATACAGTGTTTAGTGCCTGTGTGGAGATGCACTTTTCAGCTGCAAAAATATCTCAAGTACTGTTGATAGATAATACTTAGGGAACTGTTTTGTCCTCACTTTCAGATACCTTCATGTCACCAGACTTTGTTTTGTGGCATGAGCACCAACATTTCCACGGGATTTTTTGTAGTAGAATAAAGAGACTCAGTTGGACAGATTGAGGGGACAGAAGATTTTAATTAAGACATCTAATTTTTCTCTTAGTTCCCATTTTGAGAAAGTGGTTGAAATGTAAACTTCTCTTGGGGAAGCCTGAGTTTTACTGCTTATAAATTGCTTTTAGATACTTGGAAGGAATGTTCTGTATAATTTTGAATTCAGATTCCCCAGAAGGTGTAAAATGGCAAGCTTTCATGAGCTGTGATAATTTACAACAGCTGAGAGTTTACCTTCTGTCTGCACCTTACTTCACTTTGAGCTCCAGTAGATGAGAAATTCAGTTTCTCTATTATAGCAACTCAGTGCTTTAATATGATTACTTAGCATATATAATGTTATATATTAATGTAGTCCAACTAACCTTTTATAAGGCTGATTTGTGATCTAGTTATTTTATTGTAAGACTAAAAAGATGGAATATCTTTATTGAGTTTAATCAATGTCTTCTAGGTAAACTTCTTACTCTCATGGCCAGTAAATATAAGAAACGGAGAAAGTGTGAATACAATTCTGAAAACATACATTCTATTGTTTACTGTTATAAAATTGGCATTTTTTTCTATGTGCTTAATAGGAAACACATACATAAAAAAATGAAACTAGCACTGTCTTTCTCACAAATC